>CAJNIZ010031001.1:132775-146865 GCA_905231905.1 Symbiodinium pilosum
CAGCGGCGGCAGCCCTTAAATATAGGGGTTTATAGGGATTAGGGTTTCCCAAAATTAGGGGGTACCATTTTGGGGGTCCCAATAATAAGGATTATAGTATTTGGGGGTCTATATTGGGTCCCCCTATTTTGGGAAACAACCAAGTAGGTGTAAGACAGAGCTTGACTTGAAGAATCAGGCCTTCAGGGCTTCAAGGCTCAAGGTATCCGATTTTGAGGATCGAGGCACCATGTTTTTAGGGTTTGGGGTTGAAGGGCATCGGGGTTTAGAGTTTTCAGGGTTGAAGGGTTGATGCGGACACAGGGAGAAGCTCTCATGAGAGGGTCTACAGCGAGTTTCTACGCAGGTGTAGGAATTGAAGGGTAGGGGTTCCGAGTGACCCTGAACCCACAAAAATGTTGAAGGTTAGAAGCCCAACATGGTTGAAGGTTCCGGAGGCATGGCTCTCAATACTGTAGGCGCCTGAAGTATTATCGCAAGATTGTTTGGGCATTGCCGGCATCTTATTCGAATCTACTTGGGCTTCCGGAAAATTTGAGGGCAGCAGCAGCCACAAACAGCGCTAGGGTCGACACGCCGTCGACCATCCGTTGATATGCCCTCTCCTGCTGTTGAATAGGTAGTTTAGGGCATTGCTATTCTCTGTTTCTGGGGCTGAGGTACGTAGCTTTGGGTTTGGGATTCCGTGTCAGAGATAAGGATTGTTTGACTACTGGGGTTTCAGGTTCTTATGAAGTTGAGGCTACCTAGAGCAGATCACCTTCAACCTAACATCCCCTCTACACCCAACCCGCTGGAAAGAAAGAGGTTCAATTGCAAGGCTGAGAACCAACCTGCGGCAGTACTATCAACAGAGTCATTCAATAAACAACAATGGCAGCAGCAACACTCAATGTTCAGCTGACGTGCGACAGTAGTTTGAAAGCAGACAGCCACCCACACTCGATATAGGGTGTACCATTCTTGTCGTGTTTGCGGAAGTGGAACCTAGTGTTGCACTGAGTACGGTGTAGAGGTTGTGAAGTTTGCGTGGGAAGTTATATGTCGCATAGAACATGTTGTCGAAAAAAAAGAGTAAAGCAGAGTACCTTTAGATTACTTTGTGGCTCATTGAAGCCTAAATGCCAAGACCCGACGTCCCCCCAAGCCCTATACCTATATATAATCCCTTTATAACCCCATCGTAGTAGTTTCCATTTCATTTTCCATTATCCCAATATAACCCCAATATTACCCCAATAAGTTAGCCCTAAATCCCAAACACTGCCAAGCCCAACCCAAAGCCCAAATCACACCCGGCAACCTGACCTCCACTCACTTCAACACTTATTGAAGACCCATGACTAAGAAACTCAGGGCCCGAATATCAGGATCTCTATTATAGTCCCCAATTAAGGGGAGGGGGTTTAGGGTTTAGGGTTTTAGGGCTTAGGGTTTAGGATCCCTATTATAATCCCAATTAAGGGGAGGGGGTTTATGAATCACGGGTCTAGACTCGCTTTTTCACCAGCCGCTTTGAAACCACTTATCACAGGAGGGTAAGCCTGCCGCTGGGGGTGAGATGACAGGTTTGGGGTTTGATTCTATTAGGGTTTAGGGTTTAGGGTTTCAGGTTATATTGGGGTAATATAGGGATTATGGGAAATGGAAATGGAAACTATCTAGGGTTTAGGGCTTGAATCAGTTGGGTGGTGGACAAACCAGATCCCTCTGTTAAAGGACTAGCTTATGGCATGGAAACTTTGAGACATTCCCAGGTATGACATGGAATTCGCTAGGAGCGTCTCTTTAGAAGGCCAGTTATCCTATCTTTTTTAATGGTGCCGAACAACGACCAGGCTGTGCCAAGACCTACGCTGCTCCCGGCACTGAAATCGAGCCCGTGAATTGGTTCGGATAACCCGCTGACGGAACTGTACCTGGATCCTGCTGTTTGGAGACGAGGAGCCCTCATACAATTGGATTGCCAAGGTCTTGCAGTATCCCGCCATATTCAGACATAAGTCTCCCAAGCTTCCATCTCTGCTGGCAAGAAATGCGTGGGGTGTCCCAGGCAGTTGCTATGATGTCTCAAACTCCCCCCCTCACACGGTCCCGAAGTCTGAAAGAGCTAGCCTAGACCCCAGATGGACTCAATCCTACTGCGTAGTCCTTAGCCTGGGAAGTGCTAGGAATGGAACCCTTTAATCAGAAGTCCCAACGCGTAGCCAACTTAGCTGTGCCATGCCAAGACCTACCACCAGGCAGGCTTGCCCTCACTCCAGCTTCAGAATTTATTTGCGAGGACGCTGCGCTAGCAGCCAGCAGACGGAACACGCAAACCCTGAGTTTATTTGGGAATGGGGCCTTCAGGGTGTTAGCCTTCAGGTTTGATTCGGGGCTTTATGAATGAAAACGGCAATGTTTGGACCTAGGCGTTGGGACTAGCGAGGGCTGAAGAGGCCCCTAAATCTGAAAACCCAAAGCCTGGACCAGCAGTAGGGTTGAACACCTCCAAAAAGTTTGTGACTCCTCGCTTGCGCATGGAGGCTTCAACTTCTATAAGCGTATTTCTCAAAAGTGAAATCCCCTCTTTGCCTCCAATTCTGGTGGCCTCCATTTGAAGATCTAGTCCTGACACATTTATTACCCATGAATAACTCGATCCTACAGCCATATTCTTTTGGACCGTACTGCTTCCTAAGATCTTGGAGATGTTGACTTTCAGTCACCTTCCCGTCAGCTTGCCTAGGCTAAGCATCCCTCGGGGCTCGGCGCGATCCTGCTGCTAGCTGCGAAAGCGAAGGCCTAAAACAAGCTACCAGAGAAGTTTTTTGTAGCTGTAGATGGAAACTCAAACTTTCCTGGCTCAAGAGCCTACACAGCTGAAGGCCCGAGGCAAGGAGCAACTCAACTGCACTGCTGAATCGTGTACAGCTTTTGCCGATGCCAGATCCAGCAAGCTGCACCTAACCATCCAACGAGATATCTTAAGATCTGGCAGTTCGAGTTGTCTAGTAGCAGAACCTACTGTGAGTTTGTACCCTACTTGGAGGGTCAAGGGGACTTAGTAAGTAGGTCACTAGGGTGGATAACTGGGGGGAGTATGCTTACTAAGTCCCGCACTGACTCTGCAAGTATACCCTAGGAATTCTCTCCATCCACCGAAGTACTAGGAAAACAAAATACCGTGCTTGCTCTAAGTCACTTGGCAATACAACTGCACCCACCCTGAAAAGCGCTCACATATACACTGACTCACAAGTCTTCCGAAAAAAGAAAAAAAAACGTCTATACACGAACTAGAACCATAATACAGACCCTCAACCATAAACCCTAAACTCTATTTACACGCACCCAAGCACAATCAAATCCCTACCACACATGGCTGGAACCCTAAGGCCTAACTGCCGAAGACTACATCCCTTTTGAACCCCATGTATACCCAAATAGAATTTAATAGTTTCCATGTTTTTGCATCATTCCTATACCCTCCAGTCGGTGACAGCCCCAAAGCTGGTTTAGGGTGTAGGATGTACGTCTTAAGCTCTAGGATTTGGGGTTTGAGTTTAGGGTTAAGGGAGCTTACTGTAGGATTCAGGATATCACGTTTAGGGTTAAGTAGGGCTTGGAACTAATGATGGAAACCCAGACCAGAAGCCTTCGGGAAACCTTACTCTGCATTGCGACAACCTCATGCCATAACCCTTGAACTATGCACTTCAAGGACTCAAGCGAGATGGGAGCTGGTAAAATGTTTCGAGCGGGATCTCAGGGATGTGGATTTAAAAAAGACATCAGAGGGATCCCTTAAGGATTATGTAGGTATGATTTTGAGAAGCACCCTTTCAGAAGATGGCGTGGAAGTATATTTATTTGAGGTATGGTATCCTGAAAGGTGCATGCTGCCTTCTCAGGTGTGCTATGTAGCTTTCATTTCTTAGACGTCTCTGGGCTTTCGCATCAGCGAATTCTGAGGTCGCAGGGCCCTTCCGCCAGGCAAAAACCTTGAGGTATATCCTACACACGATACTCGAACGCATCCTGCTCCCTGAAATTTGAAGACCACCAACCACCAAAGGTCTCCGTTTGCTGCCGCAAGGGCCCTGCAACGTGTTAGCAACTTTGGCCTACTGCCGGCGGCATCTCAAGAGTGGGAGGGGCTCGAAAGGGTTTCGGCTTATGTGGGGATGTACGGCAGAGGGCATCTTTACACGGGCCTAGATGCCAGAACTATGACGTGATGCTTTTCTGATGTTCAGGTCTCAGAGGAGGTCATGATGACGTCTACCCTACGCCTTCCTCAACGAACCTCAACGAACCTCAATGCCAAATCATCACGTGGTCTCAACCTGCCGCCGACATTATACGATCTTGGCTTCAACGATTTCACTGAGCTCCGGGAAGGTTTTGTCCAAGTACCTTCAGGATTCAAGATTGAGGGTTCGAGGTTCAAGGCTTGGGGTTTCCGGACTTAAGGCTTGCGTCTCCAGTTTACTGTGAAGGGTATGGGCCTTACGTGACCACAGTCAAGAAGTGCAGACAGGACTGCGTTTCAAAGAAGAAGGCCGACAGCTCCAAGCTTTTTTGAAGGAACCTAAACCCATAATTTTACACCATTACCGAAACACTAGACCCTAATACCCCCATGGACCTCCAAGTCTCAGGCACATGGCACAGACGAGCATGCTTAATCAAAGGCTGGTAAAACAAAGAGAAAGCTTCGGTTTTGTAATCCAGGTTCAAGGCTAAGAGGGTTTCGAATCTAGAGTTTATGAGCACGTCGAGTTTGGGGTTCCGCTCAAAAATTCATGTGCGTAGCCATACTAGCTACAGCTCCCACTTAGAACTGGCCTTTAAAGTCGGGTGTCAGACCTGGGACTCTTCAGCCCTGGACAACCCACTCTTACACCCGCAACTCAAACGTAACGCATGCGGGGTTCAAAGCTCAGGATCTCAGGCCAAGGTTGATGCACGGTTTTAGCCTCGGGTCCTGAAAAGATGGCGGTGCCATGAGATGCACCTCAGTTGGAAACTATCCTCCATATCACGAATCAACCTCCCACCGTCCACGGACCAGCCTTTCCGAAACAACTGATGGTTCATATCGCCCTCATCCCAAAATACTCGTCTCTAAGCCCCTGTCCCTGAAGCACATATGCCCAGTAACAGCCCTAAAGCAAACAAAAAAGAAGGGCAGCTGATCTAGTCAAGCTTCTTCATACGGGAGCCCTTGAGTAGGATAAAGGGCCTCCACGGCTGTGTGAATTGCATCCAAAGATGTGGCTCCCAGAGTTGTACTGCAAAACAAAATCTGCTTATGGCGAGGGGCAGAAAAAAGGATCATACCTTCAGGACAACCAAGTCTTCCTGATTTCCCCAAAATTCCCAACACATGCCCGCAGAAGACTCCAAAGCCTAGTTCCCAAAACATCCTTTCCAGGTGCGCATTTCCCTGTTCCTTCAGGGTCATCTGGTCGGGACCTGTTTAAGATGTGCTAAGTTTTGACTGTAGGTTTCAGGGTGCCAGGGCTTACACCTGAGAGCTTTCTGGAAAATCGAAGGGTCCATTTGAGAGTGTATGTACTCCAACTTATGGAATGTCAAGATTTCTGCTTAAGGTTGGGATTTGTGGACTTCTGCAGTGTAGGGCCTCACAGCTTGCAAATTAAGATGTTCCGGGCATCGGAATGGAATGACTTTGAGATCAGGATTGCTGGCAACAAACATTGAAGTTGAAAGAGTACTTGGAGGCTCACGGGCTGCTGCAAATGAGGTTACAGAAGGATTAAACTAGCCATCACTGAGCCTTGTGCAAAGCATGGATCCTAAGCCTACTTAGAGTGACCCATGAATACTCAAGTAAGATTTAGGCTCGGTCTACAGTGAGGGGCTCAGGCTGCCCGGTTCCAGCTGTTGGGTTTTCAGGTGTGAGGGTTCAAGAATTCAAGTGACTATAGGGGGCACATAGCTAGAGATGTAAAACCAGGGTTCTTTTTAAAAGCGAAGTTTACTGCTCAGCGCCCTTCAAGAAGGCGACGTCGCCTTGACAACAATTGCGTGCTCAGGTCCTATAGCTTTTAGTTCTACGACTGAGGTCAAAGTTGTTGAAGGGTATACCTGTGAAATTTCTTGTGGCTCTCGGGCTTCAATTTTTTCGAAGACGCCTAAGACCTAAGAAACCGTCAAACCCAAAAGACAAAGCAGAACCTGAAATCTTAAGACACTGAGCAAACCCAGGCAGCCAAAAGAAAGCACATTGCTCACAAGCCTAGATCCTAAATCCGCAAACCTTGAAACCTCAAACCAGCTTTTTTAAACATTGACAGCGAAAGCCGAAGCAAACCACCTAAGCTTTGAACTCTAAGCCTGAGACCCAAACTCAAAGCTTTGAACCCAAAATTGCACACCCAGAAAAGCGAGGCCTTTTCCTGAAGGTACCGCCAGCTGATCTATGACCTCGAAGGGCGTGCTGTCGGTGTAGGGCTCAGGGTCAGGGTTTACGGCTTAGGTAGAGAGGTCAGGGCTCTAAGTTTAAATGCTGCTGCTTTGGTCTTTAATAAGGACCTGGGACCTAGATACTTGCGTGTGTGAGGCTGCTACGGCCCGCATGTGGCCCCTATGCTTCAAACGATCATCAAATCAAAATCGGGAGCCGCAACCCAGCCCCCAAAATGAGCCGTAACGTTGCGCAACCTCTGGACCTTGTCTTCCAGTGATTGAGACTCTTGAGGCCCCGACTTGCCATAAAGGATCAGGGAGGGCTTAGGCTTTTTCTGGGTTTGGGTCTCATGTAGCCGGGGCATGCCCCTGAAGAAGCCTGGACGCCGCCCAAAGGACTGAAATCCTGAAGGGACTCCTGAACAATTCGGAGTTTTCTCCTCCCATCGTACTATAACATACCTCTACCCTAAACCCTTGTCCCAAGTGCCTAGGCCCCTAAGCCAGCAACTCCATCCTGATGGTCTAGACCCCTACAGGTGTTTCGGCCAAGCTTCTTCCATGCCGGCCTTGACCACGGCAATGGGGGAGAAGCCCTGCCATGCCGGTTTGAGGACTTCGTCTTGCAAGAAATCATAGCCAAGTATGGAATTTAGCAAACATCCAACGCGAAACAAGGCAAGTGAGCGTCCCTTGCGTTCTGGTGAGTAACACCCACAGTTTCTTACTAAATGAAAAGCTATTCAGTCCCAAGCCCACCTTCACCTTTCATTCTCTAAACCCAAAACCCGAAATACTAAACTGTTAACTCTAAACCCTGAAACCTAAACTCTCCACCCAGTGGTTATAAATTGTCCTAGATCCTACGCCATTAAATCGCAAACTCTCTTCCTGAGCCCTGTAAGCTCGAAGCCTCTAAGCCCAAAAACATTCTTCGCTAAGCTGACATCCCAAACCCAAATCCTTGCATCAAGAAACTCTGAATCCCGGCGGGAAGGCCTGGCCATCGAGATCGGGGCCATTGTCCTGCAGCTTTCTTCGCAGGATTCAAGCTGTCCAGATTAGAGTTGTTAGGGCTTCTGGGCTTCATCAGACGTAGTTGAATATGGGAGTCTTTGTTGGTGAAGTGCTTGTAGGGCTTACAGTGTGTCTGGGGTTAGGGCTCTAAGGTTCGATGAAGGTTTGTAGGTTTGCGGTGCACCGGGCTTCTAGGGCCAGGGCGCAAAATTGTACAACCTTTGTTAAGTCTACTGGGTTACAGGATTAGTTTCAAAGAGTTTGCAGGACTTACAGGGTTTCAATCGTTCGGGCGCATAGAGCTAGGAGGGTGCAGGGGCCCAGTTTATGTACGCGTTTGAGATCGGAGTGTGTCTGGCGACTGGGCTTAGGGTTAAGGATTTAGGACTTAGGAAAAGTAAGTCTTCAGGGCTTTCAAAGGAGACTGTGGGAATGCGGGCTAGGGATGTAGATTGGGATGTTGGATTGAAGGTTCAGAGCTGGGAGTACCCAGCGTCTAGTGCTGGTGCCTGAAAAACCATTAATGTGAGTTTGAGGTCTCTTTGAGGTACCGCATATACCACAGTCCAAAAGGGAATCCATAATATTGCTCACTGTAGTTGCACCTGTAAGCTGACTTGCCAAGGTCTGTGGTCACAAGGCATGGCACCAAAGCCTCTTGCTGGCACTTTTAAGCGTTTGAAAACACCGCGTTGACGTTGCGTAGGTTCCACAAGCAAGAGCATAACATCGACAGCGTAGGTCAGTGGTCAATGCTGAGTGTCTTGCGCTGCGCCCCTTGCAACATATTAGAACTCTGCAAGTGCGCCAATCGCATGGGAAGGTTCTGGACAAAGTCGGCGTCAGGCAGGGCCTCATTCGCTCGTATGCCACACGAAAGATCACACTGCAACAGCTGCCATGTCGCCACGTGGTGCTCTGACACTCTAAGCCTTCTTCACCCCTTATCTCTTTGGTATGATAAAGCAACCGTCAACAAACCTGGAGCTCTACAAGGCTAACCAGCACCCCAGTATCTCGAAATCGGCTTTGGAATTCGTGTATGAAGCTTCTATGACGTCCTGGATGTCAAGCCCTGAACACATTTGGCAAAACCGCTCCAAGACCAGTGAGGAAACTTAGACCATGCTATCTGGAAGCCCGAACAACAATCTTCTGCGCAGGTTCTGCGAAAGGATTGCCGAAACCTGCATGCAAAAAAATTCCGTGGCTAAGTTGAGCCCTGAAACTCTGGGAACTCTAAACCCTAAAGCCTGAATTGCTCTAGACTAACTTCAGGGACTGTGCTTTCGGGTTTGGGGATTTGGGGGTTTGGGTTCCTGGGAACCTTACTTTTGGCCTTGTACCTGATGGTTGAAATCGCCAAGGGAAATAAATGAGAACAAGACGTCTGTCAAGCAGGCCAAACCACAAAACCTCACTCCTAGTTCAGGTTTAGGAGCTACCTCTTCATTGGTTTTTGCAAGCCCAGAGAGACCCCTACAACCTAATTACGACCTAAGGTTTGGAAACCCTTCCCAGACTATAGCTCCCTGTGACCCACAATTTGCACATGTGTGAAGAAACAACTACCTTAGCTCTTAGCTCCTAACTTGAACTCCAAACCCAGAGCCAGTAGCCCTAAACCCGTCCTTGTAATTGAAAAAGATTTGGCAGCTCCGAGTGTCCGGGCCCCTGGCGAGACGGCCCAGAAGGCCAGAAAAGCTTGGTTTTTTGGCTTCTTGAGGTTAGGGTTTCAGGGTCTAAGGATTTGGGGCTGAGAGCTTACCATGGCCTGAGTTTCTAAGGATTTTAGGTTTAGGGTTTTGGGGTGCGGGGCGTTACGGTTTGGGGGTTTAGGGTTCAGGGGCTTAGTGTCTCGCGGTTTTCAGGCTTTCAAAATTCAAGGCTGAGGTAAAATGAGAGCAGAGATTTACACCCAAACCTGGAGAAAAAAACACTACAATCAGCATCAGAAGAAATGACTCAAGTCATGATTTGGATGCACGCGGCAGACAACACATCCGGTTCCCAGAAAGGCAGCCGACCTCATTGCAAAGCTGACGGTGCCCCGCTTGTTGCTCTCCTCCAGGCTTGGGGGACTTACGTAGTGTGCGCTATGGCTGGCTTTAGGACGTAAAGCTTCAGGAAGACCCTTGCTAATGAAATGACTCCAAACTTGAAAGAAAACTCGGTAAGGGTAATTGAGGACAGTATACTCCCTTTCTAAACTGCAAAATGCAGGAGAGATCATTCCTTCCGAGAAAGGAACATGCCCAAAAGAAGGGTAGATGATCATCTTGCGATGGACCGAGGTTGTTTAGTTGGGATGGTTTAGGGGTACATGCTGCAACTAGGCTTGGTAGGCCGGCATACGGCCCTCTTATTCTGAAGCATGTCTTCAAATTGCCGGGGCGAAAAGAGCAATTGTTCAAGTTACCAACGACGCAGGAGCTTGAAGCTCCTCTGTGGGCCAAGTAGCCTCAAAACCCAGTCCCTACTTGGAGATTCCGGGCGGTGGTCAAACATTGCAAGGCGTGCATTCACCTTGGGGAACTAGGGTTTCGGGATTTGGGGCTGATGCGGCTGATTCGTGTTGAATCTTTCCGTCCCGAACTCTGGAGCGCGAACCCCGAGACCAGAAAAATTTTAACAACTCGAAAGCCTGAACCCCATCAAACGCGGATCTTGATTCTCCAATCTGCCAAGATAGAGGGCGAACTACAATTTCAACTATTCATGCCACTACCCTTGCACCTTCAGCAACTTCTACCTAGACCCTGACAAAAGAGACCAAGGCCCCACGACCGCCCAACCAAGACCTACTTGGAAGAACTCCGGGAAGAATCGTACTGAGAATTTTCTAGATCCACCTCAACTTTGAACCCAGAACTTCCAACATGAACTGCACGACCCTGCGAAGCAAACACTACTGTATGCCCGCTTTCCCGCGCTGTCGTTGAGAGTGCCATGAAAAGAAATCCCTCTAAAACTAGATTCTGGCTGTAACCTCTTCATAGACAACCCATAGTACGCAGCAAGCCATTCATGTCAATCCACACCCGACCCTTAACCAATGTTCTTGCAGGTCCTTGACGGGATCGTCAGGTATGGGGCTATTACCCCACTTTGCGTAGACCTTGCATGGCTCAGATCTAATGGCAATGTACCAGCAGCGGGGATCTGCCCCACTGAGGGCTTAAAGCTTCAAGTCTAGGACCAAATCCTAGCCCATACACCCCTACATTTCATGATATTATAAATTCGGGGATCATTCTGCCAAATGGATGCCAGGATTGAAGGCCAGCACTGCAGATTGGCTGGGAACAAGGCGTTTCTGGATTCTTGCATTTATGCAAGTCAGGCTACCAGTAGGAGAACTAGATCCAGAACGATATTCATAAAAGTGAAAACGCTACTTGTAGCTACCCAAGAACTTCCGAACAGGCTTGGGGCATGCATCTGCTGTGTACGAGTTCAGGTTCATAGTCGAACAAACTAGCGCTTGTCTTCCTGCCACTGCCAGACTCTGTAACCTAATAAGCGCGTCAAAGAAAAGGGGACTAAAACGGCTGCTTACTGGGTTCCATCGTTTGGAAGCTGGTACTTCGGTGAACAGCCCACCCTCACACCTAGATCATCCTAGATCCATCACGAACCTATGTGGACTCGATCTGTCCACAACACTCACTGTCTCAGTGATCACCATGGTCGCTATGAACGCTAACAGGTACCTATGTGAAGCTACCTAATCTCTGCAGGGGACCCTTGTTATGATCCCACAGATCCCTAGTATGGCAAAGCATTCCCGCTGTGAAACCAATATCCAAAACGCATGTCGAACCCCTAAAATTGCTCTATATATATATATGTAGACATATAAATATATATATATATTGGAACTCGCGTGAGGGTCCGAGGCACAGTTGGATCGGCTGCAATGCCAACCTGCGAATGCTCTGCTGCATAGCTGCTTTGGGAGAATTGGGCCGAGGAATTTTAAGCGTCGGTTCATGATCATAGCCGCTTCTAACCCCCAAAGCCTAAGTCTCTAAACCTACATGATAAATCGCAAGCCAAAAACCCAGTTGAGCGTTTTGTGCAGGTAGGCTCCATGTTAAAACCTTGAGGTTTCACTGTACGGCTACTCGGGATAGGTTTGGGGTTTAGGGGCTTAGGCTCCAAGTATGGGTCCGCAAAAAGTCATCACCGGTGAATAATCCCCAAGAAACCCCCAAGAGCCCTTTCTGGACCAGAGAAGCCCCGTACAAATCCTATCACATCCTGCACGCACACATCGCTTGTGTGGAGTACGCATGGAACTGTAAAATGATATTCCTTTGGCAAACTCCGATAAACAGAATCTGAAATCCAAACTGAATTCCTGAACTCTCCAGCTTTGAGGTGCCAAAGAGAGGACTGTCAGTCTTGGGGGTCACTACCTACGAACCCTAAAACCGCGATAAACCTTATCAGCTCAAAAACAACATTAAGCGGCAAAATCCTGGACCTACATGCGGAACACCTTGAAACTTGAACCCTAAACGCCGCAAAAAGTGAAAGAACCCTGAACGCCCCAAACTGCAAGCTGTAAATGCCGAAGCCTTAAACCAGAGCCTTCAGCCCTGACCCTAAAACCCAAACCCCAAACACCTAACCCCAAGCCCCAAAACCCCTACCCACAAACCAAAAATTCTGAACCTGAAAGCCTGAGCCCTAAACCACAGCTTACAGGCCCAATGGGACTTCCTTTCCAAGAGCGACAATCTTTACAGACTCTTCTGGGGCTCGGCGTTATTTCAAAGGAGCACGTCCCGGAACCCCAAAGGTAAAACCTAAGACCAACACCCCCAACCCTACACCTTAGAGTCCCCTTCCCCTACTGACACCCTAAATATAGGGATATGAAAGGATGTATGGGGTTGCATGAGATCCAAAGCAGAATGGGCAGCCCTACAGCACGCCTGCGCAATGAAGCTGGGGAGGACGCGATGGAAGCGCGCGGAGGTGTAGAAGCCGCTCCTGGGTCTCAGGACTTTTCCTTACCGGTGCTTAGTAGGGAATAAGGGAACAGAATCCCTGTAAAATCCCTATACGATCCCTACCACCAGTAACTTTCGTAAAGTTCAAGGGTCCTAGGGGATGGGCGGAGGTTTTTTTAGGAATGCAGGGTTTGTGGTGTTCAGCTGCAGGTGTAGGATGGTTTAGAGTTTAAGGCTTGAAGGCTTACGGTTTAGTGTTTTCGGGTTTTCAGCTTCAGGTTTTAGTGTTCAGCGCCCAGGTCGGGATGTCAGCAGGTTTGGGGCATTAGGTGTTCAAACGGGGCTTATCAATTGTTCGGAGGGTTCCCTACATGAAGGGGGGCACTCTCCCGAGAGTCCGTAGGATGTATGCAGGGGCGATACGGACTACAGAGATCCTGCTGCCTTCAGAGTTTCCATGATTCTTCCTGTTGTAGTCGCTGATCATGCCAGCTTCGGAAGGGAGGATACTCACGGAACTCTACAGGATCTTGTAGGACTCTGTGAGAGATTTAGCCAGTAGTCAGGGAGAGAGTCTAGGGCTTCGGGAATGCATTCGCGATATCATTGCGGAGTTAGTTAAACCGAAGACTACCAAGGCACTTTCCCTCAAAATTCTCAATCCTGAACAATATACTATAATCCCTGTTGCCAGGCCCTAGACTACCCCAACCTCTAGACCCTCGTCCAGTAACCCTATGCAATACTCCAAACCAACCAATTTCAAATAATCTGAGATCCCACACCCTGAGACCCTGAACCCCAAAACCCGACCTGTAAGTTCTACATCCTAAACCCGTAAAGCTTCCACCCAAAACTCCTGAACCATACACGCCTAACCACTCAGACCCCCGAACCTTGAAGCATGAAAGCCAGGATGCTCCACCAATTGCTTGAAGCGCTCGCAGCCTTTCGGTGCCCAGTCGGGATGCACTTCTAGGAGCACAGGCCTCAGGTCTGGGGTATGATGAGGCTTCAGAGCAGGGCGGTTTCAAGGCTTTGGGTTTCAGGGTTTTAGAGTTTGGGGAAGCAGAAACGTTGAAGGTTTGAGATTCCGGCTCAGGGCATCAGGTTTAGGGTTCAGCCTTCAATTGGACTGTGAGTCTGGGGGTATGGAGCTCCGGGTTGAAGGTTGAAGGTTTTGGCCTGGGAATCTATTGGCCTTTACAGAACATACACAGATATCCGGCAAGCTCTGGAAGGATCTCTTCATCGAAGGTTGCGGATGCTTAGCTCCCTGACACGAAGCCACTAGGACGAAGAATATTGGGCTCTAGGTGTAGAGTTCCAGCGGCCTGGTGAGCAGTTTTACTTGAGTATGTCAACCAATTCGTGAACGGGTTAGATACCAACCTGGATAGCTAAGCGCACCATGGCCCAGTCTACGTCGTAAGTTGGAACTTTACTCAGCAGATTGTTACTGAACCCTGGACCCCAAACCCTCAACATCCAAACCCATCCAAACCCTAACCATAAACCCTGAGCCTCAAAACCCTACGACCTAAAGAAGAGTAGTAGTAGTAGTAGTAGTAGGTAGTAGTAGTACTAGTACTAGTACTACCCACGAGTCGGATATCCGACGGTGGGGTTTTTGAGCATTGGTCGACCTGAAACCGTGTTTTCGCTGTGGTAATTCTACAATTTTGCAGATTT
>CAJNIZ010031001.1:146965-174349 GCA_905231905.1 Symbiodinium pilosum
CCGTCAGATATCCGACGCGCGCGTACTACTAGTAGTAGTAGTAGTAGTAGTAGTAGTAAGAGCAATAATACTACTAAAACCAATAATAAGAAGAAAATGATAATAGTAATAGCAAGCCCTCAGCAGGTCCATACTTCAGTGCTCTTGGTACCCCAGCTGCCAGGTTGAAATTCTCGGACACTGAACATGGGTCTGCAATCTTGGCTTACGTCCCTTAGGTACCTCCAAACCAGAAACTCCACATACAACGTTTGAGCATCTATGAAGAAAGCCTAACGCCCCTCAACCCTGATCCCTGAATCTTGAACCAGAACCCCCCACGCCCTAAACTCTATATTCCCTGGACCCTCCCCAAAAAAATCTCCCTCCAAAACCCTACCCTCGCACTGAACCTGATACTCTGCAACCCATGTTGCTATTTAGCGTTCCAATTTCTTTCCCACTTGATTCTCCACTATGGCAACACAACAGTAGCTTCCATGTTCTTGTCCATTCCCCCGAATAACCCTATATGCCCCTATGTAACGTTTCACGTTTTATACCCCCCGCCCCCCCCACATAACCCCTATAAAACCCCTTTTTTCATCCCAATATCATCCCTAGAAACCCCACGGTAGCGTAAGCGTGTGAAAATCTGAGGATTTGACTTGGGAGCCTCGCCCGGCTTGAGTCGCACCTGCGAGATCCGGGGATCAAAGTCTCTGATTTAGAGTTCAGAGCTTCTTGGCCCACATTACTCTACGAAAAAGGATCCCTCTTACTAAAAAGTATAAAGCGCACCGTTGCAAAATGAGCAGCCCCAAAAAGCATAAAGGATCCCTAACATTGATTGATTCGGGTTTAGGGCTCAAGGCTTGGAAATTAGGGCTTAAGGCTTTGAACTTGCAAGGTCTGGAGTGTAGGCTTCAGGCTTTGGAGCCTCTGACTTCGGAAGGGCTTAGGATTTGGAGTTTAGGGGGTTTGGGTTCAGGGCCAAGATTTGAAGACACACTGGATACAGTTTAGTTTAAAACTCAGGACATAGGGATAGTTTTAGTGCCTATGAGTTCAGTCAAGCATTTCGGGTCCGAGGTTTCTGGGAGATTGTCCTCAATCCAGCGCCTAGAACCCCAAATCCTACAAGCCCGAGACCCCAAAAACCCTTTAAGCCCTGAACCCAGCTGCTTAGGGTTCGGGGCTTTGGGCGTTGTAGCCCGTCCCGCCTGAAGCTCCACATTGAACGCCATCCTCAGAATCACTTGGAGCGTCAATTTAGGTGTTCAGGGTCTTAGGTTTGGGGTTCGGGCTTTGGGGCGAGGATTGGGTTTAAGGTGTTAGATATCGGCTTTCAAGGTGTAAGTCTTGGGGGTGTGTTTTGCAGATGTTTTGCTTGTGCTGCTGCTGGGTAGTCTGCACAAGTTCCCATATTGAAGTATGGCGAAGTGGGCATAGGCCGAAACCCCTCTAACACATGTTCCGCAAACTCACCACATGGGCGCACATGCCAAGACCTTCCAATGTGATTTTGGGGTACGCCACATCTAGCCTACACGCAGTTGCTGGAAACACGAAATTTCAGCCGAAACGCTTTCAGAACCTGACTACAAGTCCTCTTCCAAAAAAACTCAAAACAAAAACCTCTCAATATCTGTATCCTTTGAAACATCACCTCTTACCAGGCCTACGACGTTTAAAAACGTGGAACTCCCCAACACCCCGACAACCTCACAGATTTGGGACCTTTGCGAGATGCCTTCAGCAAGACCCGTTCGGTGCATAAGTGATGAGGATTAGGCCAAGGCGCATAATTAACATGGTATAATGGGGTTTAACATTCCTGCCTTCCCAGGCCCAAGATTACCACCACAGTCCAGATCATGAACCCTGAAGCATAGACTCTGACCCCAGACAGATTGAAGACTCTGACCCTGAACGTTGAACCCACCAGCCAAGCTGCCCTCGAACTCCGCAATCTCTACGGCCCGGTCACAGAGCTTTGAACAGCTGACATTGCGCACACAAGCAAGCGTTTTGGGGGTGTTGGGGATCTTACATCTTGGGAGCTTGAGGTCAATGGAAGCATTTTTGGATTTCGGGTCATGCGTGGCATTCAACTTGCCCTGTGAGAGGTTCTCGATCATTTGTCTGACCCTTTTGAAACCTCAACCCCAAACTCTCAACTAAGTGCGATGAGTGCATGCCTCAGCAGTGTGCGAGTTCCTTCTGAGGAAGACGCAGGCCCAAGCATCGTACAATCCTAAGCGAGTATGGAATTCTGAAGGAAGCCACGAATTGCACAGCTGGCCTTCTGAACGAGAATTAGTGCGGTTCCTTGTTTGTTCAAGCGAGGCAACAACAACTTAGCACAAGCAACTTGATCCCACTAAACCCTAATTGCTGACCATGAGGAAGCGATACGCAAAGGCTGGTTCTGACAGGGAAACCACACCCAAAGGTGTCTCTGGGAGGTGAGCCGTAGTGTCCTCAAGCCACTGATCCCCCCGGGTGGCTTCCCCATCTGTAGGCTGGGCCGTGTTCCCGATCATGTGAGCTATAGTCTAAACTCCTAGTATCCCCCTTTACAACCCCTATAATTCTCCCCAGAATAATCCCCCTTTGAGGAGTTTAGACTATAGCTCATGTTGGTTGCCGCCTCGTCGTGTGCTTTCTCTAGCCATAGGCTCAGATGAGCTTGCCCGCACATAATAGGTCTGACAGGCGTATCACATTGGAGCAAACGGCATCACGGGAGCTGAACATCAAAACCCGAGCCCAAAACCTAAACCCTGTAGGCATCTTGAGGTAAATCATCCCCGCAGTTCCTATGAGAATTTCGCGTGTTGACCGTGCCCCACAGAGTCTGTCGGATGATAGATGACAGGGAACTCATATCCAACTCCTCACGGCAACCTCCAGGCCCAGACAGAACATTGCAACGCAGTCACCCTACCCAGTCAGTCCCTTCAACTACAATAGCTACACATGGTCTTACGGAACCTGAAACATCTGAGGCCAGCAGGTTGAAGTCTCCTGGGACTTGGCTCGCATCTCATCCAACTCTGACAAGGGCTTGCCATCCTGCTGCAAGTAACGTTTCGGGCTGCGGGGACCTCACCTCACTCTAAAACCCTAAAGCACTGAGCCCTTAGCTCTGAAACAAGTTTAGGGAATAGTGTTTGAGGTGTAGCGAATTACGGCAGCTGATCTGAGCCTGCAGTCAAAAACGGTTACCCAGGGCGAACAAAGGGTGGAAAGAAAAGGGCCTCGGGGGCAGAGCTGCGGGCAAAAGGAACCAAACCAGGCCCCCTACTGCAGCAACATCTCAGTCTCAAGGATTCGGAGGCTCAAGAATAATGGCTCGCCATGCCGCATGTCTTGGGCCTTCGGGATGGAAGCAACCACAACTGGCCCCGAGAGGTTGCTCAGTTTCCTGTCCTCAAGAGGGAGGGAAAGAAGGACAAGGCTCGAAATTACCGTGGTAACCCGCACATATGCAGGCAGGGTTTGTTGGGAGACCTCAGAAAGGCTCACATGCGACTGAGCGACTGTGAACTCCCATGAACTGTGTTGCCATCTGGGCATGAGCACCTCCTTGACTGCCCTTCAGGGGAACTCCGCCTGGAGTAGAAGCCGAAAAAACATCAGCGCCCCCCACGCAAGACCTGAAAAGGGAAAACAGCAGCCGCATAAATCATGCTATGCTTTATCCACCTTTTTGGCTTCTGAAGCATAGCGAATTTTCATACGAATCTGACAGCTTTTCTTCCATCATGCTTCCTGAACAGTAACATGCGTATCATGACGTAAGGAACTTCAAGGGAGGCGGCTGAACACCCGGGGCGCTGCTGAGGGTACGTGAAAGGACCGAGTATCAAAATGTAACCGAGAAGCTGGCTCAAAATAGGGCCTCAGGAGTCTTGATAGCAAGGTGAGTGGTATGGGTTTTAGTTTACACTGGCATTACGCCGCTAGAAGGCTTGTAAATTAAGAGGCTTCTGTGCCTCTGCATTAATGCCTGTCTATTTCTTCTAGGGAGGGCTGAGGAGCTGCGACCTAGAACCCTAAAACCACGCCCCGCCTAGCGCAAACATATAATTGAGGCTAACAACGCACATGAGCTTTGGACCCGGAATCCCAAAACCCAAGAGCCCTTGTGCAAAATGTTTAGCAGGGGACCTAAGCCTTCAAAACCAAGCGTAAGCTCCACAAATGGCTGCTTTTCAGAATATCCCCCAGACACAGGCCCCAAAATGGGACTGCGGGAATCCCCTGTTGATGCCAGGGTCCTTTACCCCTATTTTGAAACACTCTCAAATAATGAAGCATCCCTGCAGCCTCGTCCACGAGAGGCCCAGACACAGGCCCCAAAATGGGACTGCGGGAATCCCCTGTTGATGCCAGGGTCCTTTACCCCTATTTTGAAACACTCTCAAATAATGAAGCATCCCTGCAGCCTCGTCCACGAGAGGTTCCTTGCCGTCACAGGGTCATAGGAAGGGAGAACAAAGAATTTTGGCACATTCAGGCCAAGAAGCCCTACCTTATCACTAAGAAACCTGTACATCTTTTGGACACAGTGTAAGAACTCTCTGCGCAGTCGGTTCGTGATCCATTAAAGGGAAGTCTCTGCGCGAGTAATGGGCATTTGCTCAATAGTCCCGAGGTAGACTGACTGCATACTGCCCGAAAGAACAGAAGTCACACTATGAAGAGAAGGAGAAACCTGTGAACATGAAACCCTGAGCCCTGCACTTGATGTCACAAACACGTGCTGCCTGGACCACGAAGCCTGTATGCATTCGTCGTGGGTTCTGAGCGCCGCCTCTGCGGCTGAACTTAAACCCAAACAAGCGCAGAACCGCACCTTTACAAGCAGTGTGCAGGAGGGCAACCATTTTTCATCAGCAGGGCCCGCCACGAGCAAGCAGAAGAACGCTGAAAATCAATGACAATCCTGGCAAACGTCCTTCAGGAAAAGACCCGAGCGACCGTGTCTGAAAAGTGCAAGTTGTGGACTACAAAGTCCAAAGTTGTGTCCCCCTGAGCATGTGACGGTGCTTCATCCTGAGCCCAACACGTCTCCTTCTGAAATCTTTTGGGATTGTCAAACCCAATGACTACAACGAATCTCCAGAACAACCTCCAAAATGGCCCTTCCCAACAGTACCAGGACCCCTGATCCCACGGCTTAGGGCTCAGATCATCCCGGTTATCTCTGCAAGTATCATGTTTTACCTCCTGAAATTCCGTGTACATCTCCACCACAACTCAGGGAGATAACCCTAATGATGTCTGAACCCTGGGCCTGAAATCCCAATCCCAATCCCAAACCATAAATCTGAATCATGAAGCTTAAAGGCCTACACCCCACACCCTGGTGCCTCAACCCTTGCCCCTGAACCCTACAAACCCTACAAACCCTAATCCCTGAGCCATATTCCTTCAAACCCAAACAGTCCTCGCAGCGGTCGACAACCTCGGAGCCTGCCAGAAGCTCATGAAGCTTCACGGTAGCCTGGGGTTCGGCTTGGGGTTCAGGGTTTAGGATTTAGGGCTCTCTATATCCCCTGTTATCCCTGATGACACTATGTAGCCACTATATATCCCTGGCTTGGGATGATTTTGCAGGGGGCACTCCATTTTGCGGCAGCTGATGGGTTTGGGGCTAAGGGTTTAAGGGTTGAGGGTTCAGGGAGTTGGTATTGAGGTTTGGGACTCTTCGATCCATCCCCTCAGCACCTGATCCAGCCAATCATCCAGCACTCTCAGTTTGTACTAGACAACGCTTGCCAACATGCCGGGCTTCCGGTTGAATTGTTCTTTTAGGGTTTTAAACCATTTCGCGGTGCAAAGGCTGGAGGATTTTTGGGGGGCAGCGGTTCAGGGTTGGGGCTTGGGATGTGCAAAGTAACACAGTTGAGGCATTGGGGCTTGTAATCTCATTCAATTTCTTGGCAGGTAAAACGCTTCATCGGCCTCCGAAGAAAGTGCTGAGGGAACGTCATCTCAACCATACGCAGGACACCCACCGACTTAACCTTGCATAATGTAGCCGAAGGAACCTAGGTGCTCGAAGCAGCAAGCAGTAATCCCTGCTAAGGAAGGTTTCTTTGGCCCTACACTCTAAGCCCTCTCGATGTAATCCTTGGCCCCCCACACCGGTCTCCTTCGCATGCAGCTCGACGAGTCTCACACGGTAAAGTGTGGGTTTGGGATTTAGGGTTGAAGCTGTCGGGGGTAGGGCTTCGGATTTCTCAAACTTTCTGAAACATCGACGGTCCTTTTTGAGCGTTGAATAGGTGGTTTGGGGCCACCATCCTTACTGGTGTGACAAAATGCTTGCAATAAGCGGTCATTGTTCTGGGCTCCCCATTTCTTGAACTATCCACTTAAGGATGCACTACAGAATGACAATAGCGCGACGTTCGGAAAGCGAGGGGTTGCTTTAGGGGACGGGACATGGGAGGAAGGTGGAAAGGTGTCTCTTCATTTGCTGCATCGGGAACCCCATTGTAGTATGGGTAGATGTATGACAGACGCCGGCGAAATCTATAGCCGTAACCGTGACTGTCCGCGGGTTACAACGTTGCTGTAAAAGTTTTCTGGCTAGCCTATGGTTAAAGGCATAAACCTGCATCTATCGGCTTCAGATTTGTGCAGTTCCAGGTATTCAGAAGGTAGGCCTTAGTTTCCACATGCGGCGGTTCCCAATGTTGGGGGATCTGCAAGGCATTTCAAAATGAATCAAGATGAGCATACACGCAGTTACTCAGAGATGTCATGAATTCGTCCCGCTATTCCATGCAGACCGCACCTCCAAACTAGGGCCGCACCTGTCTATGAAACTGCTCTGAGTCTTCCACTCTGTACACCTGTGAACCGAAGATCCAAAACTCATCACCGCCCGAACCAGAAGCTCAGGAGATGAAGTTACCCAACCTGTTAAAGAAGGACCTGATAAGTATCATCTTATGATCATAGAGTAGTATTTTTAGGGTTTGGGGTGCCCAGAGCCGTCTGATATACTCCCCGAAGCCAAGGCTTGTACAGGTCAGGTCTCAGCGCATGTTCATGGGTAACTTGCAGCGGGGTTAGGCCTGTGAACTGAATTTCTAACTTAGCATGCCTGCTGCAAACGCTAAACGATCA
The DNA here is from genome assembly GCA_905231905.1 of Symbiodinium pilosum. Taxonomy (NCBI): domain Eukaryota; class Dinophyceae; order Suessiales; family Symbiodiniaceae; genus Symbiodinium; species Symbiodinium pilosum. The sequence goes on from CAJNIZ010031001.1 coordinate 154,094, forward strand.
TCCTGGAACCTTCAACTCCAGATCCTAAGCCCAGATGCTAAATCCCAAACCCTGAGCTCCATCACCAATGCGGAGGGTCGAGGCTTGTGAAGTGTGGGGCGCTTTTTAGACCCCCGAAAAGGAAGGCGGGTATGCTTTCCCTACACCCCATATGTCGAAGAAGCGCTGAACTTCTAAGCTCCAAAAAATTGAAGACGTGAACAGCTCCTACTAGATCTGCAACCCTAGATCCTAAGCAGCACTCCCCGCACCCTGCCAGTGCAGGCAAGCTCTAACGCGCAAATCATAATAGGGAACTCCAAACATTTAGTTGTAAAGCAGCCCCTTAACTCAAGTTTAATGAGTGCAAAACAAGGCCCTCAATCTTCAATCCTAAGCCAGAGACCGTTAAATCTCAACTTCAGCCTTCAAAGCTCAAGCCCGGAACAAAAACTCCCAAACCCGAGCCCCTAACAAACAAAACGAAATCAAACCAACACTAAAGAGTTTCCCGTTTAGGGTTTCCCCTATAATCTCTTTACTAAACCCTCAGCCCTAAACAGTAGCTTCCATTTTCTTTTCCATTATCCCTGTCCCCATATACCCCTATGTATGCCTGTAGAACCCTTATAGACTCCCTAATAAACCCCTTAAACCCTAAACCCTAAACCGGATACCTTAAGCCCTAAACCCTAAACCTTAAACCCTAAACCCTATACCCCTAGGTATGCCTGTAAAGCTCATCCAAGTCGGCAGCATCCTCTTGAGCCAAGGCCTTGGCACCCTCAGCGACACCTGGGCGGGCAGGTCCAGTTGGGGGGGTTTAGGTTTTAGGGTTGAGGGTCTACAAGGGTTCTACAGGCATACATAGGGGTATATGGGGATAATGGAAAAGAAAATGGAAGCTACCGTTTAGGGCTGAGGGTTTAGTAAAGAGATATCGTGATGGTGGAAAGGAAACTGGTAGCTACTATTTAGCGTTTAGGGTTTAGGGGTGGTACACTAATAACGAAGCATACCTAGGGGTATATCGGGATAGTGAATAGTATCATGGAAGGGAAAACTGAAGTTACTGTGTTATGTAGGGTAAAGTTTGGGGTTTACGGCTTAGGGTTCAGAATGGCTTGGGCAATGGAAGGGAAAATGGAAGCTACCAGATTCTTTAGGGTTTAATCATTTAGCATAGTGGTAAAGAAAATGAGACTACTAGTCTATTTTAGGTGTAGGGTTTAGGGTTCAGGGCTTGGAAAGTTTAGCATGATAAAAATGGATGAAAACTGCACAAGTAATGGGAATACTGCACCGAAAGTGGAAACTACTGAAACAAGTAGACCAGCGGAAAGAATGTGGAAAATGCAACAGTACTTGGAAAAGTAGAAAAGAAATGGGAAAGTACAAAATGGGGTAAGCAGTGGAAAACAGTGAAACTAATCAGTTCAGTAGAACAATGGAAGAGAACAAGGAAACTCTTCATCAAGTTAGATCATTGAAAACGAAAACGGACACTAGCGTTTTCGCCTGAATTCTGACAAGAGACTGGAAACTGCCAAATCATGCAGGCTTGAGGGTTAAGAGCTGAGAGTAATGGAAGAGGCGACATGTCGCCAAACTCCTGAGCAAGGAGTCTTGCGCAGCCTCTTGAGATTTGCAATACGTTAGGTTTCTGACGCCCTAAATTCTAGTGCAGGATGGCTCAAGGTTGCTAAGATGTTCAGGTTTAGGACGGTTTCAGAGCAACGCCTTATTCCGAATCCTAAGAAGTACAGCAGTTCAGTCGTTGGACTGAACTAGATGACCCAGTGGAAACTGTCAAAGGAAGTTAAAGTCTACACCGTAGGAAACACCACAAATACTTCAACATCTCCGAATACTGGCGGGTCCTGGCTGCCTCGTCCAAGGTGGAATTGAAATCCCTTCTAACACTGTCCTCCTCCAGCAGATAGACTGTTCGGAAACAGCGAAAGTATCCTGCGATGAATACCCTCCCCAAGAGAAAAACCAAACAGGGCCTTCACAAACTACTGCGCTTTTAAAACTTGCAAAACCCTGCACCTACACACAGAAAAGCAAATTGCCCCTACTGACAAATGGGGACACGCAAATGAGTAGAATCTCTTCTGTTTGCTCAATGACAAGATCCCTACTGTTTGGAAGTTGCTATTTGCTGTATAACCTGATTTTTTTTGTGGGTTAAACACTAGCGACCCCGGGCAGTGTACCTTGCAGCAGATTACATATGATTAGATCCGATGATTCTTCTTGGCAAGGGAGCTTCCAAACTTTCATGGTTCCCTTCGGGGGGACCTCCTGCGAGGAAGTCTGTACGTACGTTTCCGGGCGGCCTCTTCGCGAACTATCGTAACGGCAGGGTAACAGGCACGGAGACCGCTAAACCTCAATCCTCTCCCCTGAGGCGCCCCAACATTCTTGAGCCAAGAAGTCTTTCAAGCCCTCGGGAAGCGACCTGGCAGTTGCGGAAAGATGTGGAGTTCAAAGTCTGAAGTTTGGATTTGCACGGGAACGGTGCTTGAAGCCCTGTTGCATGAAAGGATGGGTGGAAATTGCTCACAGCACTCCAAGGCAATAGCTCTGAGTCCCAAACCCTTTTTTTTGGATTTCTCAGGAGTTCAACCCATCAGCGCCCTCATTTCTGCTTGTTTGCAACATTCAAAATTTTTAAAGATTCAGGCATGAACACTTGAGGATTCCACGCAGCAAACTAAAGCCAGAGCTAAAGGGATTGAATTTCAGCATGGCGCTTTTCAGGGTTCAAGTTTTGGTGTCTCATGCTGGGCACAACTACAAAGAACCTCGCACCCTCTGCTCCACTGACATCAAAAAATGCAACCTGGAAAAGGCACAAAACCGGCAGTACCACACACGGATTTTGCAAAGTCGTCTCGGCATCATACCGCACCACAACCCAAACCTCTAAAACTTCGATGTCGCTGGGTTTACTCACAAGCTTATCAGGAAAGCTGCTAATTTTAACAACGGAACAACCGCCGCCGCATGTCCTCACTCACATCAAGAGCTACCAGAAAAGATAAAAGAACCAACGCAGCTGCTACATGCATCGGGAACTGTTGGTATGTAAATACGGCTCACATCATGTGGGAACTCTAAAGCACTTGATTTTTTTATCAAGAACAAATAGACTTCAATCCGCTGAGCAATTAACGAGAGACCTATAAAGAACCAAACGTATTTTTGTCACGCGTGGGCACAAGTGTAGGTTGCTTGGGATCTTGTGAACCCCCTCTGGAAATTGTGGCCTAACAGCTAGTACTTTCATCTGAAACAATTTCACGTCGGTTGTCTTTCGCTTCGGGGTTGCTTTTCCATCCGCCCCAACAGGACCCCCCAGATTAAGAACCCGATTGGTCCTTACAAGCCTTCTACAACCTCTATTAACCCTAAACTTTGGGGAGGGTGGTATTAAAAACTCGTATCTAAACTCTGGGCCCCTTTTGTGCAGCTGTGTAGGAGCGCTTGGACATCAACGCGGATGCTAGGTTGGCAAACATCCATGGACGGCTTCCGGATTCTTGAAAGCCAAATCTGGTGATAATGGGGCCACCTGCAGTGCCCAGTCATGAGGTTCAAAACTAATTCGGGGACTTCATGGAAAATAATGGGAGCCCTTTGGACATCACTGTCTACACAGCGGATTGTCACGTTATGGGAGCATATGAAGGAAGCTACATTCGCAAGTGTTTCGAGGGTTTTTGCTTTCAGGGAAAATGGCTGTCAAATGGCGCTTTCACCACGTTTGTTGCTGCTGGCTGGTACAATATGGAAGAAGGAGCTGTACTGGCGTGTTCTGCCCGCACGTTGTGGGGCCTGGAATAAGGATCCACTCGATCAAGGCAAGACGTTCCAACTCAAGGTGCGTAACTGTGGAAATACTTCAGGCCGCAGACTCTACAGATTCTAACCACAATGCAGTTGCGCGTCTTGATCTTCTCGTGCAGAAAATTCAAGTGCAAGCTTAATTAAGCAGCATCTCACAGGATGCGACAAATCCAAGCTTGCTTTGGCACTTTGTCATCTCCGAAGTTGTGCCCTTAGTTAAATCAGGTGAGGAACGCTGGAAAAAATGTAGAAGGACTCCAGTACAATCTTTGGGGGACACATTAAGGCAAAGGGGGACCTATCAAAAAAACAAGCATGCTCAGGCATCCCAGGGGATTACAGGGGAAATCTTAGCAGACAAACAAAAACTTGAAGCGCATGGCAAGTCAAAAGGGCACATCTATAACCGACTTGTAAGTCCTCGAAGTGCAACTACCATCAGCACAATGGTGCTAAGGCAATGAATACCTTGACCCTATTCAGAACTTTAGATGCAAGTCCTCACTCAGAGAATCTCGGGCAAAAGGCCGTAACTTCCCACATCACCCAGATCCTCCTTCTTCTTCTCTAACCGTACTCTCAACAACTTGTAAGAAGGCTAACCTTCTTCCAAATTCCGATCACACAGGCCCCAATCCCAAATGCTGGGCAAGCGAATACACATGACGTGGACCATCACTACTATAGAGAGAAGTGAAGACTTCAATTACTATGGCGATGGTTACAATTACATGAAAAAAGCCTACCCATCAGGCCCAAATTGGAACAGTATCAAAGTTCTGCCTGCCCTGTCTTGTCTTATCACCTGAATTTTCTGATGAGTACCTGAAAGTGGTCCGCTCAGTGTCCCTAAGCCCTGAGCTCAACAAAATCGACCCGTAACTTCAAACTATCAATCCTAAACTTTAAAGCCTGACAGCAAACCCGGCAAGCCAGACACAAAAACCCGGCTGGGCATGGCGAAACAGATCCAAGCACACGGCACAGGGATGCTCTAAACCCCAACCATAGCACCCCGTGATCCCTATGTGTGCATATATATATATATATTCCTACGGCGCTTACAAACCCCCCGTCTAAGGATGCTTAAAAGCATTTTGTTGAGGCTGAGGGCTTTGCAAAAAGGGCTGAATATGTTCAGTAGTTTAAAGGGCTAGGTGTTTGCAAGGGCGTTGACTTGTAGGTTTTAAGGGTCGGCATGGGGGTGCTGGAGTGAACAACTTGGGGCTTAAGCCTCAAACCCGGGGTTTGGGGTTGAGGGCTTCAGGGTGGATATGTTAGGGGCCCTTTCCGTGTGACCCCCTCATGTCAGCAGCAATGCCTTTGGGCCAACAAGGGCGGTGGTCGAAGTTGCGGGTTTTTGGTCGAGTGCAAGGCCTATCCTGTATGACGTACATTGGGTCCTATGCGTTTTATGAACCAGGTGGCTGTCATTTTTCAATCTCCTTCTTCTGTCCGCAACAGTGAGGGTAGCGTATTGAGAGCAATATGACATGCCATCATAACATTAACTGCGCCTTTCATGAAGTTGCAAATACCAAGAAGGAAACAGATGTTCGGCAGGCTAGCACAAAAAAACAATGCGAAAGTAATGCCAGCAACAGGAAGAACAACATCGGCAAAGATAGCCGAAAGAGTTACAAAGCAGTTTGCGCTGATTTCGGGAAGCCCTAATGCGTCTAAACTATTTCGTAAACCCAGCCGTCCATTTCATGTTACATTTTCTTGTCCATTTGATTCTCCGCTGCTGGGGGTAATATCCCTACATAATCCTGATATATACCCTATTATCAGACATGGAGACAAGATTTGGCAATGAGATTCCCCTTCGCTCGCAAGTTGTTTGGATTTCTCAGAGAGGGGTACAAGAAAGGTTTTGGGGTTGGACAAAGATTACGCGGGGTTTACAAGGCTTATGTTGAGCCCATCTCCACCGAAACCCTAAACCCTAAACCCGAAAATCTGGCCCAATATCCTGACATAAAGGCCTGGTTTTGGAGCTTATCATCTTCCGGACCCTGCTTCGTCTTCAATTCTCCAAGTCTCATCCCCAAAGCCTGAACCTTAAGCCCTAGGATATAAGGGGTTTAAATAGGGGGGTATGCAGGGATAATGGAAAATAAAATGGAAACCACTATATTATTAAAGGGTATATATAGGGATAATGAAAAAAGAAAATGGAAACTAATATTTAGGGTACATGGTTATGAAGGGGTATTTAGGGGATTAGTCTAGAACATGAATTCCACATCCTGAAGCCCAAGTCCTAAGCCCCCAAACACGAAATTCTAAACCCTGGGACAGAAATCGCGTACCTTTAACAGAACTTTACGCAATGTGCAGTGCCAGGAGAGAAATCACACAGTAAATCGTCCACACCCTTCCATGACAAAAACTGCACCGGCCCATCGTTGAAGGCCTCCGAAGCCCTGGACCCTAAACCCAAATCCCTAAACCGTTCAGTTTACGTTTCCAGGAATTGTTTGGAGTCTATGAGAACCCGAAGGTCTGAGGCTGTAAGGATGATAAGGTATTGTGGATACAGTTTTGGGCAGCATAAGAGGCGGTTCAGGGTTGAGGGATATACTTGGGATTTTATAGGGATATTACCCCCCAACCAAACTGAAAAGAAAATGGAAAATGAAATGGCAACTGGGATGTTGAAGTGGTTTATACTGATTAGGGCTTCCCACAATTCTATAGGGGTTGTTTACACTCTTGAAAACAAGCATGCAAACTACAGCTGACCCCTGCATCGAAAGTACAAAGTTCTCTGTCGGCTTAGGTGATCTTAACTCTGCTCCCAGTCCCTACATCACACCCAATAATGATCGTTATGCTCCATTTCTTACACTCCTACTGACCGCGCGTTAGGGGCGTAAGTAAGGCGCTGCAAAGAGAACACCCAAATTCCAAGTGTACCGCAAACAGACTCCGCTTCATGTTTGCTTCAGCAGTTAGGGCCCCACTTGTTCTCCAAAGGGTCACTGTCAAAAATCCCGAACCCTTCAAAATACAAGCTGTTGTAAGGATCTGTGGATGACTCATGTTCTTTCATCTTCCGGAAACCCGAACCTGCCTGCCTGAAAAAGATCCATTGGATATATCCAGAAAGATGGGCACCTCTGATATACTTCGAAACACTCACTATAATTGTAAATAGGGATACCCCGCAGGCCGATGCCCGGGCGCAGCTTTTTCTCGCTCTCTCGGCGTTTGGCCAGAAGGCTACCCGACTACTGAACCAGAGGCAGGATTTGGGTTTAGGACGTAGGGCTTGGGGTCTGGATTTGGGGTTGGAGATGGTTAATGGCCTGCCGATTCAAGCTTAAGGGTCAAAGGTTTTGCCTCAGAAGCATGCTTGTATACTGAAGGGGCCTAAACATTTAATGCGTCTTGCGGTTCACTGTACGATGGCTACATCAGGGCGATAAAGGACAATCCTAAGTTTAGATAAACAACCTTACTCAGGCAACCTTACTCAGGCTCTAAGGCTCAGGATGAGCTTCGGTGTCAGATCTTTGAGAGTGCAAGTCTAGGAGACAAGTCGAGCGAGATTTAGAAGCATGGTGCGGCCACAGGGAGTCTGGCTATGTAAGAACAAATTACCCCAACAAATCCTGCAGCCCACGGTGTAAGCACTCAAAGTATAGATGAGCATTCTCCCTAAAAGGCATCAGCAACAACGCGCAACAGCTTTCCAACGGAAAACCATCACAACCTGCCCTCCGGGCTTGGCTTAAGGTCAAAGCTTGACCATATGCGCCTGTTCTGGAGGGCGGGGTGAAGTCTGCCCTAAACCCTTAGCCCTTATGTCTTAAACCTTTAACCCTCAACCTAAACTCCCCAAGCCCCGACACAAATCCTGCTTAGGGTCAAGTTTCAGACAGGTTGAAGTCATCTCCTTCTCTGGCCCTTTCCTTTGCATCAGAGGATCTGTTGCTTCCCCCATCAAACTGGAAGCTTCAGAGCAACCTCACACAGTGAATAATCTCATAGTAGACTGTACTTTACAAGATCCCCAAAACGGATGGGGGTCGCCACGGATTCTGCGAGTGGTAGCTCTGGGAAAATGGAGGGGCCCCCCTGTGCCAAAATTCGGGTCCATAGAGACCAGTCAACAAGACAAGGCACAGCCCCCGACCTTTGGCAAAAACCTTAGACCCTAAAATCTAAACCTTGGGTATAGGGTTTAGGGGTCCTATTAAGTTCTATATATAACCATACTATAATTATTATCCAACTGTTACTGAAGGGGGGCAGTACCCAATCTAAACCCCATAATTTCTAAGCTCTGGGCTTGCCCAACCCCAGACCCTTGTGGTGTTGGCACACACCAATGGCAACGTGAATTACACGAAAATTCTGCTCTGCTCTTGCAGCTATTGGCAAGGGAGACGCCACGTGAACCAGAGTCGGTCTTTCTGGCTGCACGAAAGGACATGGAATCTTCTCACAGCATCATGCTTCAGGCTTTGAAGGGTGTGGGGAGCATACTAGCATGGTAGCTTTCGAAAGCCCTACCTTCACCCCTCACACCCCCTGATAGCCCCTAGTTGACATGAGCACATATGACCTAAACCTTATCCCAATGTGCTGTACTTTAACTCTTTGGCAGGGAACCAGGGATGGCAAAGAAGAGCCAAGCCACTTGAATCAACCAAGTAATGGAAGCTGCTACATTCTTCCGGGATTTGGGGTAGGTAGTAGGGCAAAAGGTTTATGGTTGAAGGTCGGGACTATACAGAATCACATGTAAAGTAAAGAAAGATGGCCATGCAACGGAAACTGGGTTGATGTAGAGATATCGGGGATCTTAAAATGCAGGGCCCTTCCGATTTCAATACCATTGTGACGCATGTTGATATACGGAGTTCACAGGGCATGATACTGGGGAGTGGTCAAGCTTCTACATTATGCAAGCGCGCCTGCTGGGCGAGCCTGACTTTACGGATTCCACTCTATTCTTTGAGTGTAGATGCGGGCCGGCAGGGAAATCTTCAGACAATCAGATGTGCGACGGTTTGGGGGTTCTGAGCCTTGGATCTAGCGGCTGGCGTTGACAGGTTTTACCCAACCCTAAATTCGAGCGTTTAGGGTGCGACCATCAAAAAGGTCTGAAGCTAACTGGCTTCAAGCTCAGAATATCAATTTCGAAAAGCTAGGACTCTGAAAACCACAAATCTCCCAAGTTGCAACCCTAAACCTGAATACCAAGGCCAAAATCCTCTTAGGCCGTAAATTCTAGACGTAATCTCTCAAGCCTCATGCACGAAAGCCTACTTGCCACAAACGAACACGGGGTTTAGGATTTAGAGTTTGAGGGCCTAAGGCTAAGGGATTAACGCGCCGAAATATTGCAGTTGCGCTAACTACTATGGAAAGACAACTGTCCATTTGAAGGCGGCCTATATTGGGCTCCCAAATTGCCTGGCACCTCCCACTACAGAACTCCTTAGATGCAACGGTCTTCGCAGCAGCACCCTCAAGTCTTTCTACATCTGCGTGGTGCAGGGTTCAGGAATCAAGGCCTATATAGGGCTCTGCAGTCAGTGCTAAGGGTTGGGTTCAGGGCTTGGCAACACCTAGATCCTTATGCCAGCTGCTTGTAGCCGCACTGTTTAGGGTTTAGGATATGGAAAACTTCTCTCATCTGGGCTGCAGGAACTGGAATGCAGGAAGGCTTGATCGGGAAAGCTGCTATCTAAGCATCGCGAAGGTTCCTTTTGCCTGAGGTTGTGGGTTTTGAGGTCTGGGGCTTCAAGTCCAGTGCTTCAAACTTCAAAGTTTTATGGTTTCGCGATTGGATTTAGCCATGACGGTCATCAAGTTATAAGATGAGGTGCTCATTCTTCGGGTGGTTGAACCAAACAAGATTCTATTCTAGAAGGAGAAGTACCTGCGTGGGGCCAACTTGGGGGCAAAATGAACACAAATCCATTGTTAGCCTGTAAAGACTCGGACAAAAGGTGCCCCTAACTGTTTGAACTTTGAACCCTCAAGTGGGGGGCTTACAGACATTGAACAGGGCATGACCCGAAGCTGGTCCCTTCCCTTTTCACCCGAAGGATAGCCCTGATCTACACTTTACCAGGGATTGATTGAATCCTAACTGCAGCTGCCACAGCTTCAAATAGTGGTTAACCACAGGCAGCATAAGCCAAGGGCATCGAAAAAGCTGAGGGGTGACCCAAAGCAGACCTGTTTGGAGTCAGGGTGGCAAAGGACGCCCTTCAGAAATCAATCTTTGTACACGGCATCCATGACACCCTCCGGCCCATTTCACTCTGGCAGCCGAGCCTTGAACACCAAACGAACCCCTCAACCCATGGCGGATAGGGCGGATTATAGCCTTGAGCACGGATTTCCTGTGCTGACAATGGCCCATACATCCTTGTAAACCAACAGGATGTCTGTCTTCCAAACGGAAAATCGGGGTGCCTGACCCTACACCCATCTCCCATACCCTGCAACCCTGGACCCTGGACTCCCTTAAATCCCTTGACCCACACCCGCCACCACTCCGTGCACAGAACATAACCCCTTCGGCCCCTGAGGTCCTTACAGCCTCAACTCGAAGTCTTGAACCCTGAACCCTATACTTACTGATGGTCCGACCCCTAATGGAATATTTACTCTGGGGATTCTATAGCGATCGTATTCCCTTCTTCCCAGTATGTGCTTTGGGCCAGAGGGCGCGATGAGTATCTGCCTCAGTGGAGGACGTCCACGGGCCGCACCTTTTCTGGAGCGTCCTCCTGGGTCCTGCTCGAGATTTGGAGATTTGGGATGTAGGGCTCAGGGATGAAGTATATAACCCTATATAACCCCTAAAGAATCCCTATACAACCCCTATAGTCCCTGCAGTTTCCATTTTCTTTGCCATTATCCCTATATAACCCCAACACATACCCTATAATCCGTATATTATATTTTGGGGGGGGTTGGGTTCAGGGATTGCATACCGTCTAGGGCTTAGGGATTAAGACTCAGGGAATAGGGTTCAGGGTGTAGGTTTAGGGGGATCAGGGTTCAGGGTTTGGGAAGAATGGTTAGGGTTTATGGGTTGGGGTTTAGGGTGCAGGGATTTGGCCTGACAATTTTGAGATTCAGAATTTAGGGCTTAGATAGGGTTTAAGATTTGTGTGGGGTTGAGGCTTAGAATCTGGCGTTCAGGATTTAAGGTTTAGGGTTGGGGTTTGAAGTTTGAGGCTTAGCGTTCAAGGTTTAGGCTTTAGACTTGCGGATTAGGGTTTGTGTTAGGGTTTTGAGCTTGGGGAGTACGGCTTGGGGCGTCAAGGCCGTCAAAATCAGGGTGGGTGGTGAAGACTTCTATATTGGGGTCCCCCTATTTTGGAGACTACCGAATATGCTGCAATGTGACGGAAAAGAAGCATGACAGCGGAAATCAAATCTCTATCCCGTTGATGCTAACTAGTTTAGAAGATGATGCCCGCCCAAATTCATTGCAAAACGTCGTTGCCTGACTAACATGGTGCGGCTTGCATCTGGGAGTTTCATTGTGCGTCCACTACCTGATCCATTTTCAGGCCCACATATTCTTTAGACGCCCACTATATGAGCAGGTGCCCATTGCAAAAGCTAGTCTTGAAAACTGGATCTCATGTCTTGCAGCGCCCCTTCTCCATAGTCCTTTCATCTCATACTCCTTTCATCTACCCATAGCAAAACATCCCATAAGACAGTTCTGGTGATTGGCAATTTCGAAGCGGCGCGGGAGCTGCGTGAACCCTAAACCCTCATCTGCAAGAGTCCAGACGGCGCTTGCGATGTCGTCGTCCCCAGTGAGGTCGCAGGTTTCGATTTTACCTTCGACGCCTTCCGGGCCCGGAGATTAGCGCTTTGAATCAACAGGCCTAGGGTTTCTAGGGCTTGTGCGTTTTAGGGCTGCTGGAGTTTAGCGGTCTTGGGTTCGTGCAAGCGTTTAAGGCTTTGGCGTTGAGTTGCTGTTTAGGGCATAGGCATCTGGAGGTCATTCCATTGTTGGTAACAGGCCTGATCAAGCATGTTTTCTGCGCGGGTATGCAAACCTGAGGGAGAATGTTGGCTAGGTTTGTTGGCGAAATCGCAGCAATAGACATGATCATGATTATCATGATGATGATGACCAAGTTTGAAGGCTTCAGGCTTTAGGATGTGGCAGCTCCGAGGATGATAAGGATAATCATCCTACTGGTCCTCCCTTTCCAGGAGTGCTTGGAAGGTCATGAAGGCTTAGTATGTAGGCTAATAAGCCCTATAAGCCATGTAATAATCCCGGTTATCTCTGGTACTAACCTACTTACCAAGTCCCCATGACCCTCCAAGTGCGGCGCGCAGAGAATGATGGTCGTACTCTCCCACCTTCAGTCCCCAAAAGCGTGTCCAAGCTGCCTCGGTTAGCCACCCCCTGATTAACGAACCCCCTCCCTTAATAGGGACTCTGATAGGGATCCAAATGCCAAGGCCCTTAAAACAAGGGGGGTTTATTAATCAGGGATCTACATCATCAGCAGTGGGTCTCAGCGTCTGCGCATCCCATCTGACTTCATTCTGCGCCACTGGCTCCAGACGATCACTGGACGACGATACTCATGTAGGGCTGTATGCCTACTTCCAATACAGGTCTCCATGCTTGTCTACATCTACCAATCGCCATGGGATTGGAGGATGTCCTTTACTAAGTACACATTCCACAAGTTGCGCGCAACAATTAATGGCTGTGGTAGCTCAGTTTTTCTGAGGGCCCCCAAAATGGACCCATGAGTTCAGAGCCACGACATTCAACCCAAGACCTTAAAGTCCTAAACTTTTGGCTGCAAGCATCATATTCAGGCTAAAACATGCAAAGACTCGTTGAGATCTACCCCAAGCAACTCGCGGCCTATTTTTGCCTTCTCTTCATCATCTTCTTCCTGCAACCAGACATGTGCTGTTGTTTAGTCGAATTTTGTGCTTCAGGTCGCGCCTTGCTCTTGGCTCTAGGGGCGAACCCTGAATCCTAAACCCTCAGCCCAAAAGCCTGAACTCGAATTTGGGTTTAGACCTGGTAAAGGTAAAAATACAAAGCGTTGCTGGGGCTCAAGTTCATTACATGGGCTCTTTCTGGTGGATGACTCAGGCTTCAGCTTGGACTTCAGGATTCAGGGTTAATGATCTGTGGGGTTTAGGATTTGAAGTTTGGAGTTAGGGTCTCCTTTTATGAAGATCAGGACAAAACGGTGCATGTTCAAGATACGGAGCACTACTGGCCTTTAATTGGTAATCCCTGGATGCACTCTAAAACTGGCCATGTATCCTAGAACCTAACCCCCTACTCTAATACTCGAAACCCTCCCCTCCCCAAAACCTCCACCCTGATACTCGCCTGGAGAACCAAAAGGAAATCATTGGGTTGAGGCGTTGTGAGGCGTTGGTGGGAGTAAGTCCAAGATGTCAGGACCTGCCAAGTCTGTCTTCGGGCTAAGTTGGCTGTCTTGGAGTTGCTTGAGGCTTCGCAGGTGTTATTTCACCTGACCGCAGGCACTCTGCAGAGAGTACTTGTTCCGTCTCTTGTACGTCTCCTGCCGCGTTGAACTGCAATAGTTTGAACATGATGCTTTCTCAAAGTGACATATGGCTTCCTCATGATGGCACGATGAGAAAGATTCTATTCTTCTGGGGTACAAGACCTCCCTCCTGCGAAGTACTTACATTATCTCTGCGGATGTTTGGTGCCAAACGCGACACTGTCTTAGGCCTGCTGCAAAGTATGGGGTAGTCAGCAACATCAGCGCATCTTCCCAACTCGTAACAGCACCGAGATACCAAGTCCCCCAAATCACGAAACAACGGCGTTGAGGGCGAAGCTCATACCCCGAAACTAACGAGTTGGAGCCGCATAAACTCTCAATGGCCCTGGCTGGCAGAAAGATACAATGCATCCTGACACTCTCATGCCTGAAGCTACAAGCCTGATCTCAGCCATGATTTTTTAGGGTTTGGGGCTTGGAGCCTCTACATCCCGCCTTTGCAACACCATGTGTTGCAAAGAGGCTTGTGAGGTGGTCATCATGATGCTTTAACGATGCATTCCTGCCTTCTTCTCATACTTTACGTCTCCGGCATCATCCTGGCAGCTGCATAGAAATGATTGGGATTTGCAGAATAGGGTTGGATTCTGGCTCTGACGCTTAAGGCTTGAGCTTTGAAGCGGTTTTACAATTCAAAGTTACTGAAAGCGTTTGTAAAGTAATTGCTCGATAGCAAAAATGTTCAAGACTTTGTATGACGCGCAAATACTGTGGAACCTCAGACGTCAAAGACAAAGAAAGCCCCTAGACTCCCTGGTGATTAGTGGGAGAGGGGGTCACTCTAGAGGATCATTAGTCGGACTACTACATATAGGGCTTAGGGGTGGGTGGCTCTCAAGAACTTCTGTTGGAGGTTTTCTCCATTATTCTGAGAAGACATCCTGGAAGACTGAGAGCTCAACCAAAGATTATAGCGCCCCCTCTTCAGAGCGAAAACTACTTCAAGAAACTCCCGGCTCGAAAAACTCCTTGAAATTCTGAAGATCCCAGAGAAACCCCAGAACCCAAGGGCACAGCCGCCGTTCAAGGTAGGGATTTAGGACGTACAGTTGTAAGGTCTAGTGTGCGCGCCCCAGTTTTGACGTAATGATCCTAATTTCGGAGTTTTGATTTCAGCCGCGGAGTCCACGGTCAATAGTTGAGGGTCGTGGCACAGTCCAAGCTCTTAACGGGACTTCAGATTACGGGGCGGCTATCAGACGTTTAGGAGCTTCGGGGCTGCAACCACAATAGCTTGCACTGGTGAAAGATACCAGATACCATGTTCAAAAAAGGAAATGCAAACATGTGCACATCATGTTGCCATGTACATTTATTCAAGCTTCTACATGGAATATCTAACCCTCAAAAAATTAGACGATCGCAGTCAATGCTGTGACGCCATTGGGCTAGATTGTCGGATTGCGTTCCATTTCTCCTCTCTGTTAGACGGTTTGGATTTCATTGGTGACCTAATGTAGGGCCCTCAAGCCCGGTCCCCTCTTAAGCCTAGGGCTGGACTCACACTCTAAAAAAGCGCAAAGCACTCACAAGGTTGAAAAACATGAAGGCGAGCCCCTCGTGCCTGGACCAGCGCTAGACCCTGAGCCCTAACCTCTACCATACCAGTAGCCGTCAGGCCTCGATGGCATCTTTGATGCCCAGCGTCTTCTTGTCCACACCTCAAAGTGCGAGGCAAAGGAATCTGTGAGTTTGAAGGGGTTAAGGAGTAAGGGCTGAAGCGTTCATCATCATAGTCATCCCCCAAAAGGCTTCGAACAGACTCCCTGCTGCGGGCACGCAAGAGATTCTGGGCAGAATTCATTCGCTCCTCGCGAAGGATTCACGCGAAGCATCCAAGACAAGTTGACAATGAAACACCGATGACTTACTGCGCTTTTGATTAAAAAGGAGCGAGGCCGTGAACGTGAGACTCTTATAGGGAGTATATGTAGGCTTTATTTGGCGATTTTTTTCGAAATTCTCTGGGCTTGGAGGCTGAGCACGTGGGCTGTAAGGTTTTGTTTTCGCAGGCGTGAAAGGGCTACGGACTAAGGCCTTTGGGAAGCAGGTTGAGGGTGTGTAGGGTTTGGGGTTCCGGGCTTGGGGCGTAGGGTTGAGAACTTATGGAGCAATGTTTAGAGTCAGGATGTGTCGATGTACTTGAGGCATTGGCACAGGGTGACATGTACAATCTCCGAATTGGCCATCAACGCACCCATGCCCAACATGCCTAAAAGCTCTCAATTGCGAAACGTTGTTTTGGGTTTGGGGTGCGGGTTTAGCGGCAGGCATGTAGAGATGTGTCGGTGGTCGGTTCATCGTCACGCAACATGCGCACAGTGGCTGGCGTGATAGTACCAGCCCCTCGTTAGGCGCATCATCCCAAATCTCTCATGCTATCAGCCCGGGACCGCCCAAAATAGAGTCCAGTCTTTGGGTACTCCAAAATATCCGAAACCCGAAACCCAAGGACCCAGACTGTTGAGCCCCATATCTGTCATTCCAGTCCGCGGCACCTAGCAACATCAGCGTGTGGAGCTCCCGATATCGAATTTCCAAGGTCCTGGAAGAGCAACGCTATGGGAGGGCTTACTTCAATATTCTTGAGGTACCCTTAACAATGATCATCTTTCTGCTGTACTGCGTTCAGGTCTACATAAACATGCAAAATGCAGCACATCAACAACTCAGTCTAGGATTCATGGAGTACGGAATACGCCTGAAAAATCGGCAGTCCTGGCTTTTGAGTACAAATGAAACGTTCAAGTTTCGGGCATAGGTTTGCAACTCTAAACCTGAAATTAATCTTTGAATCGCAGGCTGCAAACCGACTGGCACTTTGTCTCTAGAAATTTGACCTGGGCTTTCGGAACCGTCAAGGTTTAACTGAGGGTTCAAGTCTATCTCCAGATCTGCAGACTTGCGGGTGGCCGAGAAAAGGGCATAGACGCTATCATCGCTATCATCACCCTAGTCACGGTCCATAGGGTCTTAGGCAGGTCTGGCTGCCTGCAACGGTGGATGGAAGTAATCTTCTGTAGCACTTAGGACCCCCCAACAATCGTGACATTTTTTGGTGATGTGTGTTGAGGGCCTAAACCCGATCATCCCAACGACGAACGTGGTTGGGCTATTACCATGGGCCGCGGAAAGGAACCTTCGCCCTCAGCAGTAAAACAATCGCTGCTAAAATCCCCGACCGAGGGCTTATTCAGGGTGGGGTGTAGGATCCTCACAGCCACAAAGCAGCTGCGGCAAGTGGATCGAAAAAAAGGAGTAATGGACTTACAACCTTCATGAAGGCTCTTGGGACACTTCTACAAAGCTTGAACAATAGAAACAAACCCACTTGGGCCCATACATGCCTCTACGTGATCCCATTCAAGCCCTACAGTAGCGCGTCATATGACTACACATGACATCAGCCTGGTCAGTACCCTAAACACTTATCATCAAACCTGAGCCCAAAAACCCTGAGCAAGTTCCTGCGGAAACCATGGAACGAAGGACTTCCAATCCACAAAAGGTTTTGGGCTCGGAGTCTGGGATTTTGGGTTTAGGGTTTGGATTTTTGGCTTAGCGTTCAGGGTGTGGATTGTAGTACTGAACACCCAGTCCCTACCATTCACAAAACACAAACATTGCAATGAGAGTAGTCTGCAACAGATCTCTCTGGAGAAAGGTGCACCCGAGCCGCTCTTGTTTTCATTTCCCCAGAGCGGAATAGCAACACGCATGTGCACGACCAAATCCAGGTCTCTGTGCAGGTTCTACGACGGACACGAGGCGCGGCCATGGTCAGGATTTGGGGTTTAGGGTTTAGGGATTTAGGGTTTAGGGATTTAGGGTTAGGCATTTAGGGTTTAGAGTTTAGGATTTAGAATTTAGGGTTTAGGGTTTAGGGTTTAAGGTTGGTTTGGGCTTCGAATGTTTTCGGGCTTCAAAACTTTGAGACCTACTTCCTGAATTGCGACCTTTTCTCCCTAGGCCCTTAACAGCCTCAATCCCAGACCCTAGACCCAATATCTGGCAGCGAACATCATGAAGCAACTGTAAGCAAAGCTCCGAGGCTGCCCTACACCCTCCTCCCTGTCCTAGCAGCTCTGAACCCTAAAGCTTAACTTGAATCCGTCAGAGGGAGGGTGGGAGCAGGCAGGGAGTCAGCTATCTAAGCCTGGGGTTCCAAGTGGAGTAGGATACCTGTGGCTCTGCCTTATGTGGTAGTTTCCCAATTTAGAACCCAAAGTAGTATAATCCTTCTTTTCGGGACCCCCACCCAAAGAATAGCAAAACTAATTCGGGGAAACCCCCATGCTGCCATATTCTGAGACGAGATGCATCCAATCCAAGAGGGGTAGGGGCTGGGGAACTGTGGGGAGCCCTTGGGGAGTACTAGGAAGGATTAGCGAGCATTGGGGATTACTGGGTCACCCACCCCCTTGAACCATCCTCGCCCTAAGCACATGGTGGGGTGTCCCTCAAACTCGAAAACACTTGTGAACCCGTACTTCTAACCTTGTGTGGGGCACCTCTGACTCATAATCGCCCATAAACCTCCCAGTACAATCTGCCTTGACCTCTCCCTGAAATTTCTGTGGGGTGGACCCCGCAAAATCCGAACCCTAAGCCCCGCCACGATTCGGGGTAACGCTTTGGGGGGGGGTCCTATAAAGGACTATCTTCTGGGGGATCTCTATGGGGTCCACCTATTTCTGGAAACCTCTGTATGTCCGAAGCCCTACATAAGTGCCAAACCTTCACTTTGAACTCCGCAAATGCTGAAGCCTCTTTCACTCCATTGAGGATCATAGCGCTTGAGGTGCGTAGGGAACTGGGAATGAAGGTCTTAGGAAGCATTTGGGGGGATGAGAAGGTATAGATGAGAGCGGCTAAGGGGATGATTTTGTTAAAAAAAGAACGCGCAAGCCTTGACTCCGAACTGAGTTCACAATTTGGGGCTTGGAGATCAGGATATAGAGCTTATCCGAAAATATATTGGGTTCTACTTTCAAGTTGTAGGTCATGAAAGCCCACACGCAACTCTAAGTGCTACCAAGTACAGGGTCCGCTCCAACGTCACCTTAAACCTACACCAAACACGCTACACACCCTCAGACCTACCACCGAAAACACCTAACCCCCCAAAGTTACGAACCCATCCAAGAGCCTACAGGAAGGGGCCAGAGCTCGGTAAGTTCGGGTTTAGGGCTTGGCGTGATCTTATGACTTGCAACTCATGAGGGCACGGCTATTTATCTCTACCACACACATAAAGGACCGCCAAAGTATCCACATGTGACCCCAAAAGGGCCCGATACTTTCCCAAAAACCCACGGCCCTAAACTGCGACCTGAAACCCGCCCCTACCAAAACAAACACAACGCACAGGCTTGCACCGAAAGCTACTAAACCCTGAATCCAAGACCTTCAACCTTAACCCTACTACCTGAAACCCGACATACCCCCAAACCCTAGCTAATCTGTTCCTGTCTAATTTCTTCCTACTTCGTCCTACCTTGGGCTGGGGACCCGCTTTCAAAGGTGCCTCCGTCCAAGTGGAGAGCGTTGCTTGGGCAGATTCCCAGACCCACAGTGTAGGGTGTAGGGATCAGAGTTTAAGGTTGAGGGTTTGGGACGCAGGGCATAGGCTCCAGGCTTCAGGGATTGGGGCTTAAGCTTTGAGGTTTGGGCCTTAGGGATGACGATTCAGGGTTTTGGGGTTTGGTGTATCTGGTCTAGGGTTTAAGGATTAGCGTTTAAAATGGAAGGTTGAGGACCTAATTTTTGGGGGTGGTGCAGCGTGTAGGATTGAGGCTTGAGGGTTTTGTGGCTTCGCGAGTCGTAGGGCAGCTCGTATTCTGTCAGACGTACTAACCTGAGAAACACCATTATCACTGCTCTTGCATAGCTCTTGCTATGGCCATGATGACTCTGTGTCCACTGGGAATCTGCCTGCAACAGTCTGGTGGGTGCTGCCTAACTGCACTGGACCTTCTTCAGTTGGAGTGGAGTGGCAGTTCAAAGTACTGGGGTTTTGCGTTTGGGGCCTTGGTTCGAGGAAAACGAGCTTCAAAATTGAAGGCTTCAGGGCCCCCGACTCATGTAGACACCAGCTTCAACATCTCGCCACCCCACGGCTTCCTGATTCTGCTGCTCACTAAATAACCACAACGAGCACTACTGCTGGCAACGACACAAGTTGGCGAGGGCAAGGATACCGGCACCACCCTTCTACCAACTACCAACCGCACCTACCACCACCCGTGTGGCATTCCCTTCATTCCTTCGCAACAAACGTAATTGAATTTAGACTCGTCCACTTGTATTGCTAGCCTTCAAACCCGATTCAAGTAGATCTGCCCACAGGTCCTTGAGATCAGTAGTTGTGACGATTCAGGTCCTTGAGATCAGTAGTTGTGAATGAGAGCATCATTAGAGGCTTCTCATGCTCTGAAGCCATCCAACAAGTAGATTCCGCAAAAGATGTCCATTACCGACCCGCTAGCAGTCGTCTAGCAAGATCAAATCTTCATTGGAGTACCTGCGGGATCGATTTTCAAGGCTGCATTGACAATGTAGCCTTTAATGAATCCTACACGCCCTCAAACCTAAACCCTTGATTTACCGCCTCCACCGAAACCCGTTCCAGAGCTGATCCATCTGTTGGCGAAGGCAAATGTGCGTGGCTCACGACCATGGCCGGGTACTTTGAAAACTGGGCCCTGGGTTGGTGGAGAATCATATGCAAAAGACAATCAAACATGAAAGGTAAGCTGGGCTTATATGTGGATATATATGGTACCCCCCCCTCCAAAACCTACTTTTTACATGAATCCATAAGGTCCCCCCCCAAAACCTACCTTTTTAC
>CAJNIZ010031001.1:175774-193928 GCA_905231905.1 Symbiodinium pilosum
ATACATACATACATACATACCCACCCACCCACAAAAAACACGGAAACCTCTCAAAGAATTAGCTCATACTCTGTGTATCCAGGTACCCAATCACTGGTACTTCCGCGAAGCTGATATTACGGCTACTATCACCCAAGACCTACCCACCCAACCAGTGGGCAAGTGGACTTTGGGGGCAATGTGCAGTTAGGAAACCAGCGACCCCGCGTCGAGTTGGAGATGGTCGAACGGGCTCCCTTTTGCAGGTGGAAGGTCATAGGACTACCAAGGTTTGGTTCCTGGGCTCGATACCCCAGACCTCGCAAGAAGTACGTAACGGATAAACCCTCAAATAGCATGAGTTTACAAAATGTCTACGCCCGGGAAACTCAAGCACTGCTAGCTCTAAAGATTTGGCGTCAGAGAACCCTTGTACTAACGCCCGTGATCCCTTTCACTGTCTTCGGCTGACCTGGAAACTCGCCCACAAGGGGTTACAAGAGTTTAGCGTTCAATTCAGGTGTACGGGAATTTACGTTCTTAACTTCAGCATTCATGTGAGCCCTTCTCTAGGTCATGCCGGACTATGGTGCTCCAGTTGCAGCAGACGCTAGACTGAGACCATGGAGATCTAGATGCAGGTCCCCACAAACGAGAACAAGCAGCCCGGTAATGGCAGTTTGGCATTAAGAAGATAAATTGAAAATGGACACCCCTGCCCCTAATGCCAAGCAATCCATCAAAAGAACTTTTCAGGTGAGCCCATTGTTGACTTGCCCGTCGTTCATAGGAATGCAGGAATCGGCTAAACTGATTACCAAGAGGAGTCGACAAGGATTCATGAAGGAGCCATCCCTTCATGCCTTAACCCTGAAGCTACCTAACCTCCACCTTAAACCTACAAACGAGAGGCAAGTTGAGCGCTGTAAGGGTTGAAACAATTGGAGGCATCCCGAAGCCACTGCAGTTCAGGAGCAGTTACACTGAAAATGCCCTGAGTCTGCACTCCCATGCTTACTTCCCAAATGGGCCCCGGATCCCAAAACTCCATCCTCCAAGCCTCGTTTCTGCCTACAGGAATGCTCAAACAAGATCTGAAAGACTAAACAGCAAGGATCTCCCGAAATTAATCACGCGTTGGTTTTGTGATGCCCTTTGAGTGCTCAGAACACAATCACTGATGTGATCGGGTGCGTGCCCCTTCTCTCCAGCCCAAATGTGCCGATTACGACGACTCTTTGTAATTGATTTCTCCTAGAAACATTCCCGCAACCTCAACCTCCGAGCCACACCTCATTACTATCCCACTGCCGTGATCTTTGAACCTGATGAAAGCCTGGCCTGGACCGTAACAGCGGAGTACATGAAATGCTTCTTCTTCCTCTTTGGGGTGGGCCGGGTTGGGTTTGGGGTCCAGGTTCAACAGTTTGCCTGTAGGGTTTGGTTGCTTAGGGTCCAGGATTTAGCGTTTGGGCTTCGCGGAGTTGGTTTCTAACAACATCCGTTGCTCCAGCATCTCATTGCAGGTGCCCAACTTTCAGACTTCGGGTTCGAAAGAAGGGTTTCGGTGCAAAGTAGAGGTAAACGTCCAGAGACGTCTTGAACTTTAAGGACGAAAGCAGGCTTCAATTAGCGGCGAGCGCTCGCCGACTCTTGTCTCCAGCAGCGCCACTCCATGCGCATTTGATATGTAAGATGTGGTTCGGGTTTAGTTCTGGATGGGTTGCGCAACAGCAACCCCATCATGTTGAGAAACATCATCCATGCTCAACCATCTTTAATACCAGTCTATAGCCATATGCTCCCACTTTTTGTAAACCACAGTCCCTTTCAGCACTCATGATCCCAGAATAACCCCCAACCCCTAAACTAAACGACAAACCCCAAGCCTTGAAGACTAAATCTTAAATGACAAAATCTAGCCCGTAAACACGAAACACGAAACTCTAAATGCCCAACCCAAACTCAAAATCTTGGATCTCCCAAACACCCGGAACAATGGCCTCTACCGCTACGGACTTGCGTTCCCAGCAGCTACTAGCTCCTCCCTCCCAAAAACCTCAAAGCCCCCCTGCCCTGCAGTCCCCTTCAGCCCCCTTCACCTGCCCCGCCCACAAGGCCCCAGCCCTTCGGGGACCACCCTTTGGTCGTGGCTCCCATGGAGACCGGCTCCCCGGTAGTGCCTGGATTCAAAAGCATGGCCACTAGAGGATGGGTTTCAGGGACGTTTAGGTCTTTGAGGGTTTCAGGGTTTGGTGGTTTAGGGGTTTGGGCTTGGCATTGCTGATACAGGGTTAAGGGTTTAGAGCTCCAGGCATGTAAAATTAAAGCTTTCGTGTCCAAGGTTTGTGTCTGATTCTCTCAACAAATCCTTAAGGAGGGATGTCGTTTTACAGCGATAAACTCCATACAGATTGAACCCATGGCTGGCTGATTGTAACATCTTATGTGCTCAGGCTCCTTAAGCAGGTTCTTGAGGCGGCTGGACCTAAAGGGGATCTTGGGCGGGAAAACTGACCAAATGAAGTTGATTTGTGATCTCAACACTAATGTAATCCTTTTTGTCAACGCAACGAAATGGAACACATGACTCTGCGAAATGCTTGTAGGAGTTCAATAATCCCCTAGAGCCCTCAACCCGGAATCCAGAATCAAGAAATCCTGAACCACTCGACTCGCAGGTCCTGAAGCCAAAAAACCCTCAACTCTAAACTCTTAATAAGCCCTCACATGCTCTTTTTCTGTCAAACTTAAACATTGAATAAGAGCATCCTGGGACCGTGGCGAAGACTGCCCCGACAACTCCTGATCAGAATCAACCTGCGAGGGACAGGACATGCATTACTTAGAAGCTTAAGGGCTTAAAGTTTATCGTTTCGGCTTTAGGGTCCAGGTTTGGGGTCGAGGATTCGTGGTGGAACTAAGAGGAAACCCTCAGACTGGCCATATGTTCCTCATGCCGCCCCCCGCTGTACGAAGTCTAGACAACAGCTGCAGTCAAGCCCAAGACCCAAGCAACTAAAAGCCGTGAGTTCCATGGCAGGCTTTAGGATTGAGGGCTTAGCACTTAAGCGCTGCACACTGGATGTTTCTCAAACTGTGGACTGCAGTAGTGCTACCCCCAAAAGCAGGACTGTCGTTCCCAGAAACTGCCAGGGAAAAATTAAACAACCCATGAAGTCCCGAAGCGTATGATGACACTGCGGTGCCTCCTCGTCAAGGACGGCCTGAAAAACCTCGCAAACAATGCGACCATACCTCACGACGGACAGTCTAGTCAAGCACATGTAGGGGGGGGTGCTTAGGAATTCAGACGACACAACCCCTGCAAGTAGGTGTGAGACTTAGGTATTAGGGCTTAAGGTACAGGGCTAAATGATATGGTGCGTTCTTGGAGACATTTCCCCAAATAGTCGATCGTTAATGTGGAAATTGTGGATGCAGCATCAGGTGTGGTTTTGGTCCCCATTAAGGAGGATGTGGAGATTGCTGTGAGAAACTTGCACAGAACAATTCAGACTTCAAAAAAAATTATAATGCAGTCCTTTCCCAATGCAACAAAGGCTGCCTTGCATCATGCTTTACCTGATTAATACATGCCGCAGCCTCAACTCACGGCCCTGGCATGTACCCAGATCCCGAATGTGGATTCCCCACCCTGACCGTAATACTACTCGTGCTTAGCGGGAATTGAGCAGAAAACGGAAACTAACATGCAGTTTATGGTTGAGGGGTGCTACTTTGGGACAGGGCTACAAAGCAATTATGAGGGCTTGGTAGCGGCTACAATCAGGATCCGGCCTCCAATTCCCAACTAAGCATGAGTAAGCAATGATTTAAGCAGCAATGTAAAACTTGCTAAAAAGCTCACACTATGATCTGTGCGAATCCCTCAATTGACGCCGTGAGCTTCTTTAGACATGCCAATTCGCTCTCGCGCTAACTCTTAGACCCCAAGGCGTCGCCAAGCCTAAAGCCTGGCTGCTCGAAGGACTGTTATAGGGTTGGGGTGAATTGAAACTGTTAGCGTAATCATTGAGAGACATCAATGCTTGGAACTTCAACCTTGGCCCCAGACCGTGAGTTCCGCTGCCTGTCTCTTTGGACCCTCAAGCTCTGATCCGCAGATCCCTCAACCCCGAACCCCTATCAAAGGCGGCAAAATTTCCTGCATCCACCGTACTGCCAGGCTGCACAGTGTATGGAATTGCCGTCTCGGCATCACCCCCTTTGGACTCCTGGGCGGGATATGATATGTTGAATATCCTTGGAGCTCAGCAAGGAATAGATCAAAGGATGGGATACAGGACTCTCATATTGAATTGTCTAGGAACCCGTTCCCATCAAAGGACTTAGAGCTCGGAATTGTTTTTTTTTGCCGGACCTTTTCTCCACCTGAAATGTTGGGGTTTGGGGCTTGAGGTTTCAGACCTCGGGCTCACAGACTTCAGGCTTCGGCTAAGGTTTTAAGGTTTGGGGTTTGACTTTTTTCTGGGACGCATATGTATCCTCATTCTTGCTTGGCTTCGCTGTCTCCAGCATGTGAAGCTCCGCGATGCCGTCCGGTGGGTTCGACAGTTTCCGACTTCAGAGATTTGGACCTATGACTTGAGGGATTGAGGATCAGAAGGTTTGGTAATGTAGGCCAGACTCAGGACTAAATCTTGCAACCGAGACCCAACCCCTCTCGCTAAATGCAAGTTCATCATACTTTATTTGTAATCCTGCTCCAAACTCAGATGTAAGTCAACAGCATGGACTGCATCTGAGTAAGACTAGCTCAAGCTTGCGAGAGGCTTCATGCACAAGACGTGATGTGAGATCAGCTTGTTTTCAAAAGCGTTAAGAAATGATCAATGTCTTGCAAACGCTCAAGTTGCAGCTTGACAATGCAGGTCACGCATCGCTCTTACCTTGCGGGGGCTCTGCCCCAAACCCTTGGCAATGAACCGATAAACCGGTACACCCTTAGAGCCTTCTAGCTGCGCACGACTAATCCTGCGTGGACCTCAGAACCCAGCAATCACTTTCGGCTTGCCGAAGATGAAGTCCCTGTACTCCTGCAGAAGTGCGCTTCAGTGTTTGGCTGAGAGGACATATAAAGTTCACACCTTCAGCTCGGGGTTGGCAGCGCCATTTTGTTGAAGTAGCACGTTAACGTCAATTCTTTTTCAGCACTACTTACAGCATACTGCTCAGGCACTAGATGGCACTAAGATCCATATTATAGGAACCCTAAAGAGATCCGTCGTCTTGCGTAACTTCCGCGATAACTGCCAATCTATGTCCTTAAGCCCCCAGAAGAAGCCCAGGCTTGCGAGGGGTACCTTACCTGGAGGTCACAAATCAGCCAAGAAGCATTATGCACACATAACAACCCCCTAGACCCTGACGGTTTGCAGGCCCTGTGCACCACAGACCTTGCCACGCCCACCACAATATAGCTTATGGTCCTACTGTCAAAAAACTGTCCCATAGCATCGAAAACTTGGAATGCTACAGTTGTCCATACAAGTCGAGCGTCCTCAACACAATGTCATAGGAAAGATCGCACCTGTACCGGAAAATCAATGTGTGTCCAACTCATTAAGCCTGAGTGTGCTCTGCAGAAGTTACTTCAAGTCTGTCTGGCGAGAAGTCCTTGACGTACTCTTTGCCAACGAAATTCTTCGACACCAAATAGCCTTGCGCAGGCTTCGTGCTAAGAGTGTGCCCTGAGTTCAGGTCTCACTTTACAAAGAAAGTCCTAGACCGCATTCTTACACAAGACAAGCTCTAGCCCTAAGCCCGAAACATACATAGAAAATTGCTGAAGCCTGGCGCTTCAATGGGGATTCTGGTGTGCTCTAGGTTCCAAATGCTTACACATAATTAGGGTCAAACACCAAGGCATTGAGTCCTGGATCCGAAGTCAAGGGACCAAGGTGGAGCTTCCTCCGTTCAGATAGCTCCTCAAGAACTTCAGGCACAGAAGGCCTTGCAGGCTCAATGTTATAAATTGAGCAAAAAGGTGCCAAATTGGATCTTTGGATTAGTGCTCAGCTCAAGGCCTCCTCAGCCAGTGACTGAAGAACATATGGAGAAGTCTATCTGAGCCAAAGTCTATAGAATCCCATTTAAACGCCCCTTTTGAGGAGTTTAGACTATCATAGCTCATATGCCACCTGTGGCTGGAAATACGGTCACAGCCCGTGCTGGCCCTGAAAGCGAGACATAAACTTCAAGCGTCTGGAAACCCTCAACTGTGGGGCTGGGCCAAGGTTTTGTGTATGTAGCCCCTGCAAGTGCTCGACAAAGCCCACAGTGTTCAATCATACCTTCTATGGAGCACTTCATATATAGATGCCATACACGGCCACCAATCTCTGAACCCTCAAGCCGCTGCAACATTATGGGGCTAATGGAAAACAAGATGGAAACTACTATAGTATAACAGGGTATATACAGGGATTATAAAGGCTATATTGGGATAATGGACGGTAAAATCCCTCTGGACCACTGGATCCTCAGCTTGGATCCTACTCCCTCCACCTTGCATATCTCAAACTTGGGATTGGGTTGAAGCAGATTTCTACATTCTGGCCCCCTGCAGCGTCGGCGCTTCCTTCTGTGTTGAAAGTGGGAAAATTGTTTTTGAACACGTGCCGTCATCCTACGAAGCTCCAATTCAATAATAAAGGGGGTTCTCACAATGCGGAATACAGGGAGAGAAACAGATAGGGGTTCTGGGAGCTCGCTACCAGGGACAACATACCGTTTATCAAGGGGTTCTGCTAGCGCCTTGAAGTTCGCGGCAATCGTCCGGGGCAACCTCAAGTAATGTGGACAAGAAACCTACAAGAAGGTTCAGATGCAGTTTAGGTTTTCGGGTTCAGGGATAAGGGTTCAGGGATAAGGGTTCAGGGATTTGGGGCTTTGGGTCGGTTCGGGGGTTTCGGGACCCATCGTACTTCAAGGCGCTCAGTGCTCAGTAGGCGGGATGATGGGCACATTTAGCTCTGACATATGATACCTGGACGAAAACTACTGTTCCATCCAGGGACAGGAGCCGTGTTACACGAATCTGCGGAAACCGTAAGCCTTATTAAATCCAAATGCCTGAATTTGATGACCAAATCCTTACCCATGAACCCTGAACACTGAGATAATTGTTGCCCTGGCAGGTCACAAAAACACCCCACCACCCAAGAACCCCTTTGAGGCAAGTAACCCAGAAAAAAGTGTGGCACGACAAGGGTTGAAAATTCAGGGTCGAGGTTCCTTGGCATCCATTTGCCGCCTATTCACGAAGGCTCATGGAAATATGTCTCTTCCCCAGAAGGTAGTGAACTTCTGGTTGTGGTCTCCATGGAGGGAGACCATTGCGTATGTATTTCTTTCTCGTCAGAGCACTAGGCTGCTTTGTGGCTGCTTGGTGTCGAGGACTGCTCCCATCCTGCGCTAAGCGTTCGCATTTTCCCATGTCATCTCATCGAGTTGTTGGGACACTTGCGTCGACCTCTCTGGACTGATTGTCTCCTTCCGGGCAGCTAGACGTTGGTATTCTAAGGTGCTGATAGCTGAGCACCGTCTTCAGCGTCCATTTGCAGGATGCAGGGCAGTCAGTATGCAGCTCCAAGACAGCCTCCAACACTCAGAAGCCATGCAACTGTTATACGATGCTCATGAAACTCCAATATTGTTGGACAAAGTCATCACCAGGAGGCTCTTGTCCACCCTCATAGCTCATGAGCATTGATTCCAGCTTGACGTAGGAGTCAAGAGCCTCCAAGGCTTGAGGATGTACTGTGCCCTGTAGGCCCTGCCTCGAATGCAAGTTACGCATTCCTAGACAACATTACAGAGCTTGGAGGGTAGATAAAGCCCTGCGGACGGCAAACCTAGGCGTAACATTGTCAGCCAAAAACCGTTTCGGCGTCTAGACTATTTTGTGCTCAAGGTTGAGAAATGTTCAGGGCTCAAGAGCTCAGGCTCAAGGCTTAGAACCTTCGGGTTAGCTTTTCCGGGTATTGTTCAGGCAAATTCCTTGGCTTATGCCGGGTCCCCAGCAATCAGACTTCCGTCCTTCAGAAGGGCATTTTCACCGTCCACGGTGACGGCCTCAAGACTCAGGGTCCAGTGGCTGGGTCAACAGTGGTAGATCCAAGTTTTACGGGTAAAGGGCTTAAGTCTCAGAGCCTAGTTGGGCCACGGCCGAGGGTGCAGGGTGTCAAGGTTTTAGAGTCAAAGTCTATGAAGCTCAGCTTGAACGTCGTGAGGTTTAGGCTTAAGGTTTGGGGGCGGGCTTAGATTTCAAAGTTTGTGGACTAGACCTCTTGAGAGTGATAGGACCAAGGCTCCCAAGTTCAGGAGCAGCCACGATACGAAGCTCCACGACAAGTTCAGGAGTGAAAGCTTGAGGGAAGGCTTGGGTGTTAACCGTACCGTGCTTCAAAACTCCAATTTCATTGTTTCAAGTCGATGGCTTCAGGTTTGGCGGTGAGGCTGCTGAATATTGTATTTGTAGGTTTGATGCGCGTGCCTCGCACAATGTGCAGCAAGGACTCAGGGTACCTGGTTCTCGGGGGGTTAGGGTTGCCCAGTAAAACCACATTCAATTACAACCCTT
The DNA here is from genome assembly GCA_905231905.1 of Symbiodinium pilosum. Lineage (NCBI taxonomy): Eukaryota > Dinophyceae > Suessiales > Symbiodiniaceae > Symbiodinium > Symbiodinium pilosum. The sequence goes on from CAJNIZ010031001.1 coordinate 184,362, forward strand.
TCCTGCACGTCTGTAAAATGAAATGCTGCCCGGTAGGACCAGGCTGAAGTATTCAAAACATGTTCAAGTCCAGCCCTCCTATCCCTAAGCCCCAGTTTGATGTGGGGCTGAATTTCAAACGAAGTTGCGAAGGATTATGTAGTACGTGTTTTTCGAAGACTTGGTATAGAAAGGAGGATGATGAGTATTCGCCGAGGTGTCCCAAAGCCATACGCCCTAGAAGGGTCACTGTAGCTTCCCATTGGTCACTGAAGCACTTCCTGAGGTGAGCACACAGGCAATGTGTCTCCGGGACGAGTTCGTAACCCGAATGACATATGCCTCCCCACCACCGGCCCGGCTTACCGGAGCAATTCAGCAGCTTTAGCTTGAAAAGTTGAAGGTGTGTACTGCACAAAGTTCAGGGATAGGGCTTGTTGCTCCAGTTTTGATCTGAGCTCCTGTCTACTGCCACAAAAGGCCGAGCAGGATTTCGGAAGTCAACAAGGAAGCCCACCTTTCAACAACGCAGACTAATCTTGTTGGGTACTATACTATAGTACCCAAAAAGATTAATCACTATACAAATCAGACACTACAAAAGAAGGAAGATGTTCGACTTGCCAGCAGGGGGGGGGAACGGCTTTCCTACCATGATCCGTGTCCGCACGGGTGCCATGTCCCAAAGATGCTGGATACCCTGTATACTCATGCAACCAAATATATAAGCAATAATAGACACATGCGTTAAACTAGCTGCACTTTTTCCGTACGTTTATTCCCTTACACCTACAAACAAATTGAAAAAAGGGTGGATGAATGGATGGATGGATGCATAAATGGGTAGATAAGTAAAGGCACAGAAAAACAGGCAGCTACTTTCTATCAGGATATACTTCTGACCCTGTGGCCGCTGAGCTGAGGAGTTTGGGACGAGAAAACGAAAAAACAATCGGAGCTATGAAAGGGGTTAGGGGGCTCCCTTTAAACATTACCTCGGGATGAGTCCGGTAAACTCCTGACTCTTGGCATCACCCGATATATCATGTATTTAATACCTTGCAAACCTGAAAAGTTATCTGAGCCTAGACTATAAACCGCAAGCCCCAAACCCCACCACAAGCTCAAAACTCTGAAGCCAAACCCAAAACCCGCAACCCCAAAGTCGTGAAAATTTCACCAGAAAGCCTGAACTCTGAACTTCCTTTATCACTCAGTTGGCACAAGCAGCCTCGCCCGGGCGGGCACAAACGTGCGGGATGGCCTCAAGTTGAAGTTTGCTTTTTTGGTTTTGGGAGGGAAGGAAAGTTTAGGGCTTAGGGCATTCAGCTTGCCGGTGTACAGGATCTAGGGCATCGCTTGTAGCATTCAGGGCTTGAGGCTTAGAGTTCAGAGTCTCAGGTCCGAGGAGAGCAGGCAACACGCGCGCACTCTACACTCCAGACCCAAGACCTGTAACCCCGATTCCCTCTCATTCCTACATGCCTCTCCGCCATGCAGACTGTAGTCAGGCTTGTTCTTGATTGGCGTGCCAGGCTACGGTTTTGGAGTTTCGGGTTTAGTGAAGGCTTTGAAGTGCCGGCGGTATTCGTCCGTCTGAAGTACCCTATACTATAATTCTAGAATGAGGGAATCTACTGCCAGCATATTGGCTATAGGTAATTGTAGGTAGAGGGCATCGGATTTTGGAGCTTTCGGGTTCAGAGGACTTGACCCAAAGCCTGCCACTGTGCTTATATTTGGATGTATGCGGGATATGTACGGTCCCTGTAAAGGGCCTGAAGAATGGAAAAGAAAAAGGAAACGACTATACTATTTAGTTAAGAGCCTGATATACAATGGCAGTATTTGGGTGCGTAATTTTTCACGAAAGGGAGTTGATTGCGGATGGACCTGTAGCCAGCCATCATCTGCCCAAATCATCCTTGCAAGGGACTCTGAGAGTCAGGATGATTGGTAGCATTCGAGCAGGTTGACTGCGGGGAAACTCGGCTGACCTCTCTGAACATTCGAAAACACTCTCCGGAAATAGGAGACGGGACACGGCCCTCAATCCAACGAAAATCTTTATGAGACCTCATGGCAAGCAGAAAACTCTGCCCAGAAGCACAACTAATGATTCTGCAACACTCTCCACACAGCCATGAACCCTGCCAAAGCCTTCACAACGAGCGTTAACGCCTAAACCCTAACAACACGAATTTCCAAACGAGAGCCAGAATAGTCTTCGGCGATAAATGGAAGTTTTCATAATCGCAGAAGAGTCAATGTATCGGCAACCAGTAAGTCAGCAACGAGAAGAAAGGCATTCCCAGGGAAAGACTTCTTCACGTGAGTGATGGGGTGGGTGAAGAACATGCTGCACCGCTCAGGACGCCCAAAACACCATCATGCGCAGGCTGCTGGTATGCACCCCGGTGCATGGCCCTCTCCATCCATCGCATCACTATTAGCAATGCAACTCTGCCACAAAAAGGGCTTTCATCAAATCCTCGCCTAGGCCCTGGAAGCTGAACCTCCAGAACTCCTGAAAAAGAGTGACACTTCAGTCGGTGATCCAACCTCCCCAGCATGAGCCACACGTCTACAACCTATACAAAATCCCACAATTATGCCCCTGACAACCTGTATGGAACCCCTTCTATTCCCTGAGGAAAACCTTAAAAGACCTTGCTATGAGAAGAAATTCAGCCCCAACCCTCTCCCAGGTCTCCGCACCCGCTCGCCGCCCTCGTCCACCATGAGGTCGAAGCTTGGCCAAGGATCCTGGCGACGACCTTCGCAAAGGCTCCCTCAAACTTTTTATGTAAAGCTTTCGAGATGAGGATGGGGTGATGTGGGGTTCAGGCAGGTTGAACCCAACTATGTCCCTTGGGTTAGTTTGCCGAGGTTATACAGTGCAACCACAATTAGCGGAATCACAATTGAACGCAGCTAAGTTGGCTTTACCGTTCTAGAGTGTTAGGACTTCTGGGCAAGGAGCTCCTGGTGTAGGGCTCATGGCTTCAATCTCAGGGTGTAGGCTTGAGCTCAAAGGTCCTGGGCATCAGGGCTTTCATGCAATGAGGCACGAGGCTCTGCTGCACGAAACCTTTGAGGGCCCGCTAAGCCCTTCACCTGACAACCCCTCCCTGCAAGGGGCCAGATTGGCCAAAAACCGGAGGTACTGCGACGTACAGGGAACCCCTACAGCTCCTGACAGACCATCAGTATTCAACCATTTTAGCCTTTCGAAGGCAGTGTCCTGGAGTGGCAGAAGTACGTCACGAGCTTCGTGCTTGGGGGTATCGATTTCGGACCATACCCTGAAACACCCTCACACAGCACACCGCGAGGTGTAGCCACGACTAGGGGTAAAAGATCCCTTGCCGGGCAGTCTTTCCAAATTCAACACTGATGAAAAATCTGAGGCCCTGTAACCCCTAGACCTTACCCTAAAATTGCACACCACGACTGTCGCATTTTGGTATACTAACAATTTGTCACAACCCTAACCCTGATTTGCCTGGCAGCAGCTCGACACGATACCTCGGGTCGGAGTGAAAAGGCCAAAAAGCTTTACCTAAAATGAATGTAACCAACGACAAGAGCGGCCTCAACAGGACCTATGGAACACGGCTCTATTCATAAGCCCCTAAACCTCGGGCCTCAGCCCTGCCCTGTGACCTCCAAACTGTAAATTCTGAAGCCTGACCCTCTGAGGGGAATGCATGGAGGACTCTTTATCGTTGTCCTCGCTACCTGTCAAAAGACAAAATGATACTTTACAGAGTTGCCACGTTTCTTGCAATTGCAAAAAGGCTTCAAGATTTAAGACATCTTCGCACGCTTGCATTGTTTCACAAAGGTTTTATACTTGCATATGGCAAATAATTGCATGGTCTCGGTTAGCAATTTTCAAGTGCACGCTTGAATGCTGTGGCACTTGAATTTCAGGGTTAACATTTGGGGCCTCGGGCCTAAACGTTCACGGCAAGAAGCTTCAAGAATCCTAGGAAGCTCTGGCAGCAGCTGCCGTGCTCCAATTGTTGCAATTAATACCGACAGGGGCACAGGCTGTTGCCGCTGTTTTAGCTTCAGAGTTTTGGTCATCACGCCTGAGCTTTGTATTCGGGGCTTCCAGCTTCACAAACAAGCAAGATTGCAAAAGGATTGTTGCTTAACATCCATAGTAAACCAACCTTTAGATACAAACCCCCACTCAAAACGCGAAAAACTGCGAAACGGCAAACACCCAAAACTTTAGGAGTACTGAGAGGGCACGAACTCCTAACACCTAACAGACTGACACCCAACGCCATGACCCAAACCTAGACACTACAATTCATAGACACTTCATGCATGACCTTCCCAAAAAAAAGGGGATTTATAGTAGCATGATAGGCATGATATACATCGAACCATGAAGGATTGTCCATCAAAGGCACTCTCCGCTGGCATTGCTCGGCCTAGCCTTCGCAATCGATCGCGTCATTGTCTCTTCGGCGGTCGTGTCGGCGTGACCTCAGCTAAGCCCCAAACACCCTATGAGTGGCCTTAAGAACCCGGTCAACCATTGAAGGGTTGGAGGCTTGAGGTCTAGGAGTTGGAGTTTAGGCTTCAAACTGATGTTCCTCTGCTATACCCTGGGCTACCGGGATTTTACTGACACAAACCCACAAGCAAGTAAAATCCAACTTTTGGCACCCCACGTTGTGCTGGCGTCAGAAGTACATGTGTCCACGTCTGCCTGCCCTGTAACCAAAATATCACAATGACCTGCACACAGAGTTAAGGTTCAAGATTTAGGGTTTAAGATGTAGGATTGAAGGCTTGGGTTTCGTAACACCCAAAAAATACTCGCATGACCAACCTTCCTGAAGCCTAGGTCCTGAACCTCCAACCTCGTTCACACCACTGTGGAATCCCATGCACACAAATGGACCTGCAAGAAAATGACATCTTATGCAATTACCATATTGCTACACTGCCCTAACCCGGGGATTTTTCAAAAAGCGGCGTGCTGCTATAGGACCTACCCACTAAAAGAATCAACAAGAGACCGCAAATCAACCCAAGGGACGAGAAAAAAATTAGCAGCCCATGTTTTGGCTCCCTGCTTGCTTGAGGGGCATGGGTACATGAAAGGATCCAAAATCTCCCCACAGGACCAGGCGGTACCTAAATGGCATGGCCAAGAGCGTTCCCTAAAATGTTGGAACCTCCAGACAGGAACCCCAACCACCCGAAGACTCCAATGTAACCCTCGTGCACAAATGTCCCCCCTGCACACACGATAATTTGGAAACGCAAGCTCCCATGCTTTGGCAAACTCCAAACCATGCCTTTTTCAAGCCATGTGCCTAGACCGCTTCCGTCGGCTACGCGAGCGGCGCCATCTACTGGGGCTCCTTTTGCAGGACACGCTGCTGGGTGTACAGTGGGGTATGTACAGTTTAAGCTTTTGGGATGAGGATTTGCCAAACCTGCTGGATGTCTTTGAGGGGCCTGACAATCCCGAAGTGCCCCCCAATCTTTACATACCCGAAACTTTAATCCCAAACCTTGGCCCTGCCCCCCAATCCCACACCATGAAGTGAGATCCTAACATCTTTAAGACCGCGTCTGCATCTTGATACAACCTCCCCACCCTGTAATAATGGCATACTAAAGAATATAGGAGGACCCTAATATGGCTACCATTACCCTTTATAATCACCTTACAGGGTAAGCGGTCCACCTAACTTACACATAAACCTTCACCCCAAATGTATCAGGCTGCTTTCATCCTTGGCATCTTTGACCGAGGCGAGTTGGGCCTGCAAACAAAAGTATACAGGGTTCATTTAAGGTTACATAGGCTTTATATAGGGTTATATAAGATTGTTTAGGGGTGTATGTGGGGGGTTATGTAGGGGTTCTTGTACTGTCGGGTGGACTCAAGATTTGTTGCGCAAAGTTTACGATCTATACTTTAAATTTCAGGTTTGGGGCTTCTGGATTCCAAGATAAAGTTGAAGGCCCTTAGGTTTCAGTTGTGTGGTTCGAGGCTTCAAGTTCATGATACATGCAAGACTTTCAGGATTTTGGGATTTGCAGCTGGAGCCTCAATTTAAGATAACCAAAAAATGCGCATCACGCTTGAAGGCTAAGGCCTCGCGTTCAGATTCATAATTTTGCAAAACACCAACCCGCACCCAAAACTCAAAGTCTCATCTATTAGCATGATGACTAAACAAGGTAACCATAATGATTTCGAGGAACTCCAAAACCGTCAACACAGAAGGTCGCATGCAGCCCGAAGGAAATGTGAAATATTGTTTGGATGATTACGGATACCCATCAGCCTACCCATGCAATTGATAACGAAACCTGTGTGTGTCAACTGTTGCTGGCCCAAACACACTCTTCATTCTAAAAGCTAGAGTTAGAGCTCGTAGCTGTAAATTCGATTATCGTTATTGTTTAAACCGTTACATGCCTCTAAGCGGTTAATCACAAGGCCCAAGCCACGCTTCAACGCCTGGCCCGCATATATGAATGGTCCATGGTTGGAATTCACAAAACACAAAAAAAAGTCACACGCTAGTTTTCAACCAAGCATACGAGCAGGAAGCTCCAGCCTACAGGCACAACATCCAGCAAGAAACCGGAAGCAAAACGGCGGATGGACGTGAGGTTTCTCAGTTTGTTTTTTGCGACGAATTGTTTATAAACATTTTACCTACCAACAGTTTCTGGTACATGACCCCGCAACACTTCCGGCTCAAAGGCCACGACCGGCACTAAGCAAAACAGCTACAGCCAATTAGTTTGGATACTATATGCGGAGGTTGTGTCGGGTCATCTTACAATGTAAACTCAGGGTTCCAGAAACTATTTGCGGGGTTTTGGGCATCCGGCCATGATTGTAGTCTTGAGCCTTTCAAAGCTCAGCGGCGCGAACACACACCAAGCCGCTTTCAATTGCAAGGCAAAACTTGTGCGCAGGCCTAAAGAAAAGGGGTTGACGAAAAATGAACTGCAATTTCACGTAAACATTGCTGGCACGAACTGACCCTCCATCCCAAGTTCTCAGAACAACACTTCAGCACGCCTCAAAAGAGCAAGGGTACACAACAGCGCACAGCTTTTTTATGGAAATGGTAAGAAACACCGCTAGCGTGCATGGCTTACGCAAGACGACCCCAGGCCCAAGCACGTGCGCAAAACGATCATTTCCAAGCCAGATGTTGCGCCCAACAACAAAAAATGTAGGATCCACGAACCCAAATGCAGACATGTGACACAAACATCGCGAATATAATAACACCCTGCGCGCTCTCATCTCTTCTCTTTTCCCTTCTCTCTCCTCTCGCCTGTCCTCTCTTCTCTCCTCTCTCCTCTCTCCTCTCCTCTTCCTTCTCTCCTCTGTCCTCTCCTCTTCTCTCCTCTCTCGTCTCCATTCTCTGTTTTCCCCTCTCCTATCTCTCCTCTCCTCTCGCTTCTATCCTTTCTGATCTCCTCCCTCTCTTCTCTCCTCCTTGCTCTCTCCTCTCTGTTCCTTTCCTCTCCCGCTCCCTCCCCTCCCGTCTCCTCTCTCCGCTTTGCTCCCCCTTTCTCTTCTCTTCTCGCCCTCCTCTCTCCTCTCCTCTCTCCTCTCTCTTCTCTCCTCTTTCCTTTCCTCTTCTCCTCTCCTCTCTCCTCTTTCCTTTCTCCTCTCCTCCCTCTTCTTTCCTCTCTTCTCCGTCCTCTCCTCTCTCTTCTCTCCTCTTTCCTCTCTCCTGTCTCCTCTCTCTCCTCTCCTCTTTCCCTCTCCTCTCTCTTTTTTGCTTTCCCCTTCTTCTTCTCTCCTTTCATCTCTCCTTTCCTCTGTCTTCTCTCTTCTCTCCTTTCTCCTCTCCTCTCCTCTCTCTTCTCTCCTCTCTCCTCTCTCCTTTTTCCTTTCCTCCTCTCCTTTCCTCTCTCCTCTATCTTCTCTCCTCTCTCTCTGTCCTCTCTCCTCTCGTTTCCTCTCCTCTCTCTGCCATTAATTTTTCTTCTCCGCCTTGTTCTTTCCTCTCCGCTCTTTCTTTCCGCTTTCCTCTCTTCTCTTTCTCTCCTCTCCTCTCCATTCTTTCCTTTCTCCTCTCCCCTCTCCTCTCTCTTCTCTCGTCTCTCCTTTCTCCTGTCTCCTCTCTCCTGTTTCCTATCTCCTCTCCCTTCCTTTCTCCTATCTATTCTCTCCTCTCTCCGCTCCGCTCCGCTCCTCTCCTCTCCTATCCTTTCTTTTCCTCTCCCCTCTCTCCTCTCTCATCTCTCCTCTCTCCTCTCTCCTTGCCTCTTTCTTCTCTCTCTCTCTCTCTCTCTCTCTCTCCGCTCTCCTACTTTTTCCACGCCCTTCTTTCCTGTTTCCTCTCTCCTCTTGTCTTTCTTTTGTCCTCGCTCCTCTCTTCTTTCCTATCCCTTTTATCCTCTCTCCTCGACTCTCTCATCTCACCTTTCTCCTTTCCTCTTACTTATTTCCTCTGTCCTCTCGTTTCTCTTCTCTCCTCTTTCATTGCTTCTCGCCTTTCCTCTCCCTTTTCTCTTCTTTCCTCTCTCCTCTCCTCTGTTTCCTTTCGCGTCTGTCCTCTTTCCCTGTCCTCTTTCCTCTCTCTTCCGTCCTCTCATTGCCCTTCTTTCCTCTCGCTCCTCTTGTCGCTCTTCTATCCTTTCTCCCCTCTCCTTTCATTTCCCTGCTCTTCTCTTCTTGTCCTTCTTTCCTCTCTCCTCTGGCCGCCTCTGGCCGTGCTAAACACAAGTCAAAACAAGTCTAGACAAGACCTGCCTCCGCCTTGTAGGACGTGTGTCCTCGAGCGCCCTGCGCGGCCTATCTCTCTTGTCTGCAAGGGGTAGAAAAAGCTGCTAGCCTGCCATCTGTGGTGATACTTAGTGGGAGTGATCTTCTGCAGGGCATCCTGCGCTGCCTTCCGCTAAAGTTCAACTTCCTGCTGCTCTTCATCTTCAAGATCTGAAGAATGCGGTGTAGCTTTTCATATTTGAGAACTATTTGGGTCTGATGTTTTTGGATTCCAAGTGCTCTCACTACTTGAGTCACCAACACTTGCATCTTGCTGTTCTGCACCTCGTTGAGGGTCCCCTGCTGCAATTAGCAAGAGAATTATCAAACCACCTCTAGGTATAGCTACTTCTTCTTGTCCATCGGCAATTCCTGGTGCTCTTGAACCTGGCGCAGGCAATAACTTCCTGGACACAACTCGACTTGCAAGAGTTGACAGATGGATTTCTATTACTTTAGGATCAAAATGCTCAGAACATCTCTTCAGTGTCCTGCATGCCAACAATCCTTGGCGCTGATGACATGACACACCAGGCTTTCACCATCCTCACACTGTTCCACTGTGAACATGAAATCGATTCAATATCCATCCTACCTGGCGAAATGCCCGTGAGAATGCAGAATGGAGATTCCTACACGACATCTAGCTTAGAGTGCGTGCACAAGTGTGACTGCTTGTCTCCTTACTGTTTGCATTGCTCTTTCCGCCAAGCCGTTGCTCTCGCTTATTCCTGCTACGCTTTTGCGCAGGTTTGTGGAGTCCATCTGAGAACGCTTTTTTCTGATTTAAAGTGTTGAGCCAAAAGCTT
>CAJNIZ010031002.1:0-15013 GCA_905231905.1 Symbiodinium pilosum
TTTAGGGTTTGGAGTGTAGAGTTTAGGGTTTAGGGTGTAAAGTTTAGGGTTCGGAGTGTAGAGTTCAGGGTTTAGGGTGGAACAGGGTGTAGAGTTTAGGTCTTAGGGTTTAGGATTGAAAGCTTGATGTCCTTTTTTTTTTATGCAGGGGCTGGGGTTGCGCCTCTAAGATGACTGCCAACACAAGACAATCCTCAAAGCTACCCTCCTCCAAACTGACATGGAAACGCATACTGTATAGGTGGCTTCTAAGGTACTGTAGCTGACGTAAGACCCGTGGTGGAGCACCATGTTAATTGGGGGAGGGTATGTGGTAATTTGCATAATTAGGGGGACCCTGATATAGACCTAGATATACTGTAGTCCTTGTTATTGGGGGCCCCAAATATGGTACTCTTAATTTTAGGAAACCCCATGTTATTTTGGGGAGGGTATGTCCCAGTAGGCAGACAAACTTCAAGCCCCAAACCCCAAGCCCCTTGCCCTAAAAACCTTGAAGCCTGAGGTTGAGGGGCTGGTAATGGTTTGCCTTGCCTGAGGCAGTTTCGGGTAGTGAGGGGTTTAGGGGCTTAGGGTTATTGAACCTTCTAGGGTCGAAATTGCCCAATGTAGGTACTACTCAAGGGCTCTTATGTAGTTCCTTTGGGTCTGTTATGGTTTTTGGGTATGGGGTTATAGTATACTACCCAAAAAGGAACTACATAGGAGGGTCTGGGTCCTTATTACGTATGTAGGTACTACTTATACAGATACACATTAGGGCCGAAGTATGCAACAACTGGATAGTTAGAGCTCTCGGGTAACCCCTGGCCCAAGTGGTTCAAAATGAATCGCCTCTCTCCAGAAGCAAAGCAGACGTCATACCAGATTACATGCTATACTCACTTCTGTGCAACTACCCTCTGGAACCTGTCCTCCATGGTACCTGAACGACCAAACGGATGCCCCCCCCCCCATCCCCCCCTTCCCTCCCGAACATCCATAGGGCTTTGTCAAGCAGCAGGATTCTTATCACAGTAACGCCAACGAACCTGAAAACAACATGGTTCTATTTATCCTGGTTGAAACCTAAGCGCTAAACCCTCCCAGTCCTAAGATGAATGCGACGGTTGCTCCCGTGGCTTTGAGAGCGTTTTCGATGCCGGGAGCCATGTCAGCAAAGCCTGAAGTGCCAGCATCCTATTGGAATTTCATACTATATTTCTGTTTAGGGTTTAGGGTTCAGGGCTTCATGGCGCATGATGTAATACTTATACGTAAATACACATGCATACATTTGTATACCTGTGTATATATATATATAACCATATTTATATACGTCTTTGGCTTATAGGCTTATATGGGAGGTAGAAGCTGACTCTCCAAGCAAAAGGGCAAGCCCCTGCCTCAGGGTTTGGGTTTTTGGCCCAAAGGGTCATGGCGGCTACATTGGGTTTATAGAGGTTATGTAGGGACGTCTAAGGTTTGGGGTTGCGGGTTTTGAAATTATGGGCCCTATGGGCTATTATAGGGATCATCGTGCGTTGGAGTTTTATTGGCTTCGTTCTATCTAAGGGTATCATTTTCTGAGTCGGCACTTATTGAGATTTTCAAGCACTGGCAAGGGCTAATGACTAGCTCTCAGTAAGTATTGTGTGATCTACGCGCGAAGGCGCCAAGCAGTGACGTTGCAAACGGTGTAAGATGGATACAGATGTGTCTTTTGGGCATGGATCCTGCGCAAGGTCACTATAGTCCGTAACATGTGGCTAGCCGTTTCACACCCCCCCCCCCCTCCATCCCAGTATGAGATGGAGTACCTGTTGCAAGTGCCCTGGGGTTATTTCTTGACGAAGCCCTAAACTCCTGACTGCTATCTTTTCAAGAGCTGCTGCTGGGCACAGTACTCAATGCAGCCCCCCTTCGAACAAGCTAAACTGAACCCCAAACCATGAGCCCTCAACCCTCGCTCCTATGCCATAAACTCTAGACTCCATGGACTAGCCCCCAGAACCTTAAGCCCGAGCACATAAGACCTCAACCCTGAGCCCACTGAAGTCTTCCTAGCAACATTGGAGGCTGTTAGGGCGGGATACTGAACATCCGGCATGTCCCTCAAACTTCAGAACCGTCAGCATTTGGAATCAGCGCGCCACTTTTGCTATGAAAAGTACGAAGGTATAGGGCTTAGGGTTCAGGGGTGAAGGGTTTAAGGCTGCAACTTAAGCCCCATAGTTCTGTAATTATGTTCTCAGGTCAGCTTCCAGTGGTGGAAAGTCGAACGGTAAGTCAGCAACACTTCAGCCCTACTTGGGGCTTAAGGTTTATGGGGTTTAGGGTTTAGGGTTAAGAGTTGGTTTGGGCATCAAACTCGGAGACTGCCCCCACTCAGTAACATGTAATAAATTTCATACGGTTGTATATAGCCTATCTATTACCCCTGTTATTACATACAGTTGATGGGTGGAGGCAGTACCTAACATTAATTATTTGTGAATTCCTAAGGCTGACTCTCTTCCAGCAGATTGTGGCCGGTGACAGCTGGGGTCTGATATCTATACCTTTGATCAAGGCGCATGGTGTAGGGTTTGGGGTTCAGGATTCAGGGGATGGGCTCCCAGGGTTTAGTGTTTGCTATCTAATCCCTAAACCCCAGACCCTTTCTGATATCTATACCTTTGATCAAGGCGCCTGGTGTAGGGTTTGTGTGGTTCAGGGTCCAGGGGATGGGCTCCCAGGGTTTAGTGTCTGGTATCTAATCCCTAAACCCCAGACCCTTTCTGATATCTATACCTTTGATCAAGGCGCCTGGTGTAGGGTTTGTGTGGTTCAGGGTTCAGGGAATGGGCTCCCAGGGTTTAGTGTCTGGTATCTAAACACTAAACCCCAGACCCTTTCTGACATCTATACCTTTGATCAAGGTGCCTGGTGTTGGGATGGCGTCCTACGGTTGACACAAGAGATCTTTTCACCACTTCATATAGCCTCAATAGTGGCAATTACTAAGCACAGTGCTTGGAGATATTTCATGGTGCAAGATTCCCTCCTTCCACCGTAAGGTTTAGGGTCTCACATAAATACCTTTAATGAGGGTGCCTGGATTACTTGGTCGAGGGACTTCGCAGGTAGGTTAGTAATGGGTATAACTGGGGCTCATATATGTATACATACATGTAAACATACATGTTTATACACATAAAGTAAATGTGGTTATAAGTATACTTACATAGTGAGCTCCAATTGGGGACGGAGTCCTGGAACCCTAAACCCTGAACCCGAAACCCTGTGCCCTGAACCCTAAACCCTTAAAAACAAGTCTACAGGATGCCATGATTAAGAGGGGCCAAGCCCCAAACATGCCAAGCTCAGTTGCTTGCATAAGAGCTTTAGTCTAAACTCCTTAAAGGGAGTTATATAGGGGATTATATAACCCTTGATTTAGGATATAGGGTTTAGGGTTTAGGGGATTATATAGGGGAGTACTATAGGGGTTATGAAGGGGGGTACTAGGAGTTTAGATTATGGCTCATATGGCGTGATGATGAGCTTGTCATGCCTTAGGCTTCATACGTTTGGTTACGGTACGTAAAATGTTTTCCAAATGTAGCCATGTGAGATAGCCATAGGGTTCTCATTTTGGGGGGTGAGCGTACTAAGAACGATGTTGATGATTCTTATCATTATTCTGACGATGTTTTTTCTGAAGATTAACAGAACTGGTATCATGGAACTTGAGTTGGGATTGAGCTCTTGGGTTGAACTCCTGCAGCCCATGCCTGACATGATGGACCTAAATCCTAAACCCTATTGTAAGCCCTAAACCCTCACCCCTAAAACCTAAACCCTGAATCCGAAATCCTAAAACCCTAAGCCCTGAACCCTGAAACCCCCAAGCCCTCCCTACACGGCGAGGCCTACCCCTGGACAGGGATCCCACTCTTCATGATCATGATGACAGTGTCCCTGGGGGTTATGATACCTGGCTAGAAGGGTGCGGGCTGAGGGCTTCGGGTTTGGGGTTTAGGGTTCAGGGTTTTGGGTTTAGGGCTTAGAGTTTGGAGTTTAGGGTTTAGGGTTCTGAATAATACACAGAAAATGCTCTACAGCAAAGCTTTGGTTCTAAGCCTTCAAACCATCTAGGTGCCATAGCCCGTTCGGCAAACTGCAAAATCAGCTTTCCACAATACCTAGAAGGCAAATTTGCCGACATGTTAGCGTATGACGTTGGGCTTGGCATTCAGATTCATGATTTCAGGCCCTGGACACAGGGTCTGAGGCCATGTTTCAGGTCATGGTTCAGGCAAGGGCATCCTCAGCCGCGTGTACAGGCTGCTGGAGAGCTACTAAGGCATGTCTGGTGCCCGTACTTCCTAGACCTAAGCGAAGGCTAAGTAGATTATTACTGTCTGGAACAGTCCCTTGGTCGCTAGGATACGTTTGAGGTTGAATGCCGTGCTGAATCCAAGATCCGTCAATGTTCCAAAACATGTAAGTTCTGCTGGAGATACTTGAGCCCGCTGACGGGTGTATCTTTTTTCTCGGCTCGCTTCCTCCCACAATCCCGAAACTGAAGTCCTCTGATGTGAGCCCCAGGAATCTTATTCTGGCTGCCGCTCGACAACGTTTGGATATTGTTGGGCAAGGTTTGAATCTAGGTTCTAGCACGCTAATGCCCATATGAAGTTTTTCTTACTGGGTCTTAGTAGGGAATAGTTAGGGGTACATATTATATAGGGATTACGTAGGGAGTATCTTCCCTTATAGCCTTATGGCCTTCTAAGAACCAGGAAGCGTTTCTACACACTGGGTGAAAGGAACCCTGCACCACCTCGAGCCCCGTCATCCCTGAGAATCGAAGTTGTCCCCTGCTCCTAACATTAAAGCCCACCCCCACCCTCCCATTTTTAGAAAACTTTTTGAATATTGTCAATATTTAAAGGAATTTCTAATATAAGGGGGGTGGGGTTGGGCTTTAATTTTGATTGTGGGTTTGGGGTATAGGGCAATAGCAAGATTTGATATTCGGGGGTGGTGAGTGGGGGCCTTTAATGCTAGGCGGAGTGGATAATGTGGAAATATGGCAACAGTAGTATCCCGATAAGAAACAAGATGTTGTGTGTTCAGGTTGCAATTTCGGCTTCCGGGTCCACGGCAATGGGGGAGTTTGCATAAGAGGGGGGGGGACCTGTTTGGGGCTTAGGGCTCAGGTTTAGGGTTTAGGAGATCATCTGCAAGAAAGGGTCTCCGAAAAAGGGGCCTAATTCGCGGAAACCCCTGGTTTACCTGTGCTGGATAATTCTATGCTGAATCATTCCCCTCCCGGCACGAAGATAAAAAAGAGGCTTAACATAAACCTGTCTAAGTCTGGAAGTCAGACCTGTTTGGAGCTACAGGATATGTAATTAATAGACATCCTAGCCGTCAAGTTGGGGTTCAAGGTTTGGGGAGTAGCAGCTAAGGGCTGAAAAAAGCACGGAACCTAAGCAGACATTTGCGTATAAAGCTACAGTATAGCTGGATCAATGTTAGAGATCCTTTATACTTCCTTACACTTATGTGCAAAACGGATCCTTTTCCGTGCTAGGGTAGTGTGGCCTAAGATAACGTACCCAAAAACCCTGTTCTGATTATCTTGGCTCTACAAAGGGCCAGCAGACTGCCTTGCGATTCTGCATAGTGATTCCTTCTCAAAACATCTATATCAAGCCATACTCGGAGAGCCGTTGGCCTCCTTCATTCCCATAAAGCGCTGATTCCCAAGTACATAGCATTTCTCTAAGGCGGAGTAGGCAAAGCAAAGGAACGCAGGAGACGCCGGCCACTTTTGGGGGTTGTTCCGAAAGTTTCAAACTTATCTTTGCATAGCCTGTGATAACGCCAAACCTGCATGTCTTTCGTTAATTCTATACCTTGGTCAGGAAGATGTGTCCCTTATCCTTCTAAGAGTTGCTCAAGGAACAATAACAGAACAAGCATGTAGCTTAACCCAAAGGAACTAAGAAACATGACATGTGTTCATGACAGGTCTCAGGGGATTACAGGTGAATAGAATCGCGTTGGATCGATTCTTACAAGTCTCCGATGCCATCACAAAAGTCGCGCATGAAAGATTTTCGAGATTAGGCTCTCCTGTACCTCCAAGTTATCGGCATCCTGACATAGAGATCTCCCAAATGGGCCCGTAGTTTTTTAGACTTCGAAATTGCGAAAGGCGTTTGCCGTTCCGAGTTCCTTCCAAGGTTCAGATAGGTCATGCTTGTCTCTGGCTAAGTTCGTAGAGATGGTTTCTGAACCAGGTGATTGTTGAGAGAGCTGCAGAAGCACGTGCGAACGACCAGGAGCCGTTCATGGGCGTAGTGGGCCGCAGCGGCTTTTCAGTTACGTACTAGGGGAGTAGGTAAGCTGAAGCCCATGTGGGGCGGGTCTATTATGATCCTCCTGGATTATAAAAAAAAGGTCCGCTTTTTAGGGTCCAGGGAACGCAATAGCTATGTTGAGTTTAGGATTCAGGGTTCTGGGTTTCGAGCATCTTCTGCCATGAAATGTCAAAACAGCAGTACTTCACATGGTTCAACCATCAAAAAAAACTATCCACTTATTTCTTGCGAGGGTAGCACTGAGCCCTAAAATCCTCAACGCTAAAACCTGAAACCTAAACCCCAAATAAGCCCTAAGTGGCAGAGACATAGGTTCGAGAGTGTCCCCATTGCCTCGCGTGTGACTTGCATCTTACCACAATGCTTTTCAGAGTCTATCATTCAAAAATGTGGAAAGGGAGCGCCCGCAAAATGGGAATCGCCAAAGCCTGCCAGTCATGAAGTCTGATGTATGGCACTGCTTTTGTTTGAGGGATATTCCATTTTAAATGGGTTCTATAGTCCCCAATATATCCAGAAGACTATGCCCTCCTTTGGGGTTTGCAGCTTGTATCAAAATGGTCCTATTTTCTCGGCCACCAAATTCAAAGACACAGCTCATCTTGTTTAAGATCCCGAGCCCAAGACTCGCCAGGACATTGCCGTCAGCAACAAGAGTTCAACTGCTTACCAAACATGTCTGCACGCGGAAGAGATATATGTGCTAGGGTCAATACTAGGGTTACCAAAGGGCCACTGATGGTGTTTGGTGGTTTAGCGTCTTGCCTATAGTATATTCCCTAATGAGGACCCATAGGAATATTGACTGGAGCTCATTATGTCCTTTACGGCCATGAGGACCACAAGGAGGATCCCACCTACACCTTTTCTTTAAGGAAGTCAGATCTAAACGAAGGATCGCTGGCAGCACCATCACAAACCAAGCTTCTTTGCTTGGACCGCTCCCCACCAGATATCCCCAAACCCTAAACCCTAAAGGGTACCTAGCTTCTTAACCCTAGACTTTAAGCCCTAGCGGAGGCCGGGCATTCCTACCCCCAAAGCCTAAAAGTGTATTGCCTTGCACGCAAAGGTCTAGACACAAGCCCAAACTAAACCCAAAACCCTAAGCCCTGACCTAACTTTCAATTATTGCCTTCGCTCTTGATAGTTTCGACTGCGGTCGCTCTTACATCTCCTCTTGCTGCTGTTATGGCTGCTTTCATGAGTCCTCCTGAAAGAACAGTAGCAGACGTTTAGGGTTAGGGCCGAATACTAGAGCTGCTGCAACCACTTCTGGACAACGATTCGGCTAGAGTGGCTTCCGCTGCCCTAGCAGCACCACCCGCCTTCGTGACATGTCCAGGAGCGAAAATTGAAGAAGAAAGAGCAGGCACGGAGTGAACGTAGGGGTTAAGGGTTCAGGGTTTCAGGGGTTCGTTGGGTTCGCACATTTGGGTATCCTAAATTTTGTGGGGCCCAAGCAGGAACGATAATTTTGAGAACGTACCACATTACAGAATTTGAGGAAAGACTGTCGGTTTCTTGGGAGATGAGGCACCCGGTTTCGGGTGTGGAATTAAGTGCAGCAGGGTGCCCCTTAATCTTCACAAGTCATAGGGTTGCTTTCAGCCCACATTGTTTCAGTAAGTGGCCCAAAGAAAAGATTAAAAGACACCATTGGCACTGCTAGTTTCTCATGGCCTGAGTAGAGAAAACACAAGCTACAGCCAGGTAATCTCTTGTATTTTGCGGTCCCTATAATGAAGATTCTGTGATTGTTGGGTCTACAATTGGGTCCCGAGTTTAGGGAGACTGCCTTATTTCAACAGCAAGTTCACAGCGATACAGAGACTAGCAGCAGCTGGCAAAGTGCGCGCATAGTAGGAGTGCTAGTTCATGAACCTCGGTAGATTGGCAGCAGTAAAGGTCATACAGCCAGAAGTTACCAGAATAGGAAGAGGTGTAGCATATTCTTGGTGTTGGGAGTTCTCGGATCGAGAATTTTACAGCATGCAGCTTACAAACACGACCCATGTAGGGGCGTCTTGAACATTCTTTTGCAAGCCCCTGACCTTGAACCCCACAACCATGGGAACGAACAAAGACCACGCTTCACCTTCACGTTGACTGACTCCTGGCATAAGCCCCAACCCGGGAGCGAGTCCCACGTCATCCGCATAATAACCCCTGTATCTTCCCTAGTTTCCATTTCATGTTCCATGTTCTTTTGCATGTGATTCTCCATTATCACCCCAAAAATAAACAAAATCCCAGCCACGATAGTCTTTATGTCTGGAGCTCTGCAGACAGACAATATGGAGACTGAACTCCTGAAACTGCGGTTGCTGCAAGAAATCCTGCCCCGCCTGAAGCGTGGCTCACGGTTTAGGGTATTTTGATGGCTTTAAGTGGCGCGAGATTTCTTCCACCCACTGTAGGACCGCGCAAAGAACATGTTCGACTTAGCGATCCTTTGCGCGTCCATGGATGCTGATGGCAGTGGTGCCTTGTCTCTGGAGGCCGGCATTCTTTGTCAATTTACGGGCTTGGGGTTTCTTTGTATATATATATATGTATGTGGTTTATGGGGGTCAGTAACCTGTTTACTACGTCCTTGTTCCAGGTTTGGACTTCACTGACTCGATTCTTTGACGCTTCAGGGGATTACGGCATCTAAAGCGCGGCCATCTTCAACTTGAGGTGGCAAGGAGGGGTCTTGGGGTTTAGGGTTAGTGTTTTGGGGTTTAGGGTTTGAGATGTAGGGTTTGGATTTGGGGGCTTGGTTTCTTGAACAGACGCCTCTTCCAGAGGATGCGAGGATGGTCGAAGAGGCACAGTTTAGAGTGTTTAGGGTTTGGGATCCAGGACTTTTGGCAGCTGTGGACCTTCAAGGGTTTAGGGTTTGGGCGAAGCGTCCAAAGCTCGAATTGGAGGTTGATTTGTGGCTATGTAGGTAGCTTCTCACCAGTTGTAGCTATAGAGCTTATAGCCTCCTGTCCCTTAAGACGTCTTTTCTAATTTTTACTGTCATATAACCCCAAGGAACCAAGAAAGATAATGTTTTTGTAGGAAGTCTAGTGGGATTGCAGTAGCTACTGTGTCACGCTAAACCAGAAGTCTCAGCCCAAGCATTGAGCCGCAGGTGCCACACCCTAAACCCTAAATCCTCCCAAATGGGGCCATAATCTCACATCCTTGCAGTTTCTTAGACACCAGTAAAGCTTAAATCCTGAACCCAAAACTCTTCAACCCCTGAACCCCTAAATTCCTACTTAGTAGGTAGGTTCCAAGTGGGGATGGGTTTAGGGTTTAGGGTTTAGGTTTTGGGGTTTAGGGTTTAGGGGTTTAGGGTTTAGGGTGGTTAGGGTACATGGCTTCTACTGTAACTTATACTTTGAAAAATACCCTTGTCCCCTCAAGTATAAGTCAGGAAGGCCCTCACATCCAAGAAATATGGGCTCGAATATACATCTTGATATATTACAATCCTTATCATCGGGAATGGAAAAGGGGCCCCTGATATGTAGATATGCCCAAATATTCTCAGCGTGTAGCCCTCAACCCCACCTACTTACAAAG
Source organism: Symbiodinium pilosum (assembly GCA_905231905.1). Lineage (NCBI taxonomy): Eukaryota > Dinophyceae > Suessiales > Symbiodiniaceae > Symbiodinium > Symbiodinium pilosum. Next base: position 9,918 of record CAJNIZ010031002.1, read on the forward strand.
TACAATTCTGAACCTGCTCCCTAAACCCTAAACCCTCCCTAAACATCCTGCGCAGGAGATGTTAGCTGGCTATGATGACGATGTGGGGGAGTTCCGGAAGTGGCTTTGCTCCGTCTGGGTTGAGGGTTTACCTGGACCCCCCAAAGTATGTAGAATAATTGCCTTTATGGCTGTTATTATGGGTTTAGGGCTATTATTTTACATATTGGTTTAGGGTTCAGGAGTTCAGGGCTTCGGGTTTTATGATGTAGTTGAGTCTAGACCCTTACAACCCACGCCCTTACAAAGGCTACCTATTGTACTGAAAAGAAGATACTGTAGACATAAGCTTAGGTACCCCGAAAAGGGGTAAAGGGTATGAGGGTCTAGGTAGGGCTCTGTGGTCAGGGCTCACAGTCTGGAGGTTCAGGATGTAGAAGCCCTAAAACCTAAACCCCCATAATTCTTTGAACAGTTGTTCAAAGATTGAGGCTTTAGATGTATCATCCTGGCTACTTGGTGTCTCGGTTTTGAGCTTGTAGTAGGACATTTGATGGTGAGCCTCCGATGTGCGTCCGAATTATGAAAGAAGCAGGGTTTTTGACAGTATCCCATGCTACAGCTGGGTAGTCTCAACCCGAAGCCCTAAACCCTGCCTTCGGGTAGTCGTGACGACCCCTGCGTCACCAACAGGCTGTTCGGCTGGGCAATCTAGGGCCCTTGGGTTTACGGGATTCGCGTTTAGGGTCCTTGGGTTTAGGGTTCAGGGTTTGGGGTTCAGGGTTTAGGGGTTTAGTGTTTAGGTACGCTGACTTTCGGCGTTTCACACTATTTGGTTGTAACCTTCGATATCTGTATCTTGCTGGAAAGTGCCCTGGTAGTCTTATCAACCTCTTTGGGTGCGGCTAGGAAACGGACACGGACAAAGCAAAGAAATATTCTGATAGGGCTGCTAGGGATTCTTATAGTATTGTAAGGAAGTTGAGTTTGTATGGGAGTCACAACTACTGCAAATGCATTTGTGCAGCGCTGCTGCGAAGGTATTATTGCAAATGTACTTTACAGCTAGGGCCACGGGCAGGGTGCAAGTCCTGAACTTGTGGGAACGCGGCCTGCGCTGAAAGGCAATTCCTTTGTTTGGGGGGGAACGGGTTTTGTGTTTAGGGCTGAAGGGTTTAGAATTGGAGTTTTGGGATTGGCAGTTTGGGTGGGTTGTGGCCTTCTGGAGTGCACGTGTGTCTTCCCCCCCCTTGCCTTTTTTTTGACTTGGCGTTTTCCAAGAACTGCCGTCATCCATATACTACCAAAACCGATTTGTTTCCGGAAAGTCACAAGCCCCCCTGCGCCTTATGGTCTTCCTAGTATTCTAGCAAGATTTCTAGACTGCTAGAGGACGTTAATGGAAACCCAAAGAAGGGATCCCCCAGACTATAGCAGAAAAGTAACGGGAAAATACCAATCCGTAGACGCGTCCTCTTACCAGAGGTCCAAACACTACACCCCGAAGCCAAATCCGAGAAATGTACAGTTGATTGGGTCATTCCCGCGTTCGGTAACTGTCCTTAATGGGGTTTTCCTGAGGGGCTATTATGACTCCTATCACCTGTTGCGACATTAGTCGCTTTAAGGAGGAATGACCTAAACAGTTGACACCAAGCCCGAGAATACGAATGAAGCCCTAAACTCCAAAACCCAAGCCCTTAAGCCTAAACCCTGAAAGCCCTAAACCCTAAACCCTAAAAGCCCTAAACCATAAAAGCCCTAAACTCCCCAAGATCTAGAGGCTGATGCAGCTCATGGACATCCAGCGTGATGACATCACCTCCATCTTTGAGGTGTCGCACTTAGAGCTCTGGGTTAGGGATGATAGGGTTTAGGGTGTAGGGTTTAGGGTTCAGGGTTTGGGTATATTATAATAAGATCCCCATATACCCCCTATTCTATCTACCTAAGGGGGACTACAGAGCTTAAGGCTTCCTGTATATAATCTATCAGCCCGACCTATTGGGACCATTCTTCTCAACCCTAAACAGGTTTAGTGTACATGACATAGTAGTCCTACGCATTTTCCGAAAATCATTCTTGAAGCCCCTGCGTACAGTAAACCCTAAACCCTAAACCCTACCCTAAACCCTACCCTAAACCCTAAACCCTCATCGTGATGTCTTATTTCGACTGCCAAGCTTTGCTTGGCTCCCCTGGTTCAGGGCATACACGTGCGACTGTTTACTTGCAGTTTTAGGAGCTTCGCCCTGTTTATACAGGGGGTGGTTAGGAATTACGCACCTGCCGGTAAGTGGAAAAGCAGGTTTTGTGAAGGCTTCTAGGCTTACTTAGTGTTTTAGGGTTTAGGAGTGATTAGCGGTAATGGGGGGAATGGATCCGTGCAGCATTTTGTCCATTCCGTTACTTGCGACTCGCAACCACTAAGGGTCCAAGTACGCAATAATCATACCCAAAACCTGCACCACAACTACTACCCAAATCCCTACAACTACTGTACTACTATGCAAATCCCGAGTGCTGAATCATTGGTGCCTGGACCCTTAGGGAATCACCAAGTTTTGCGTCACATTCGAGCTTCGAGAAGAAGAATCCAGAAGAGACATGCCATTGCAGATGCAGTATACCAATAGGTACTTGGGACTTGGGTCATAGTAATTATAGTATAGGTTTTGGGTAAGTATAAAATTACTTGGTATACTTGGACCCTTACGTTGTTTTTCAAACTAGTTCCTTGTAGATGCTATGCTGGAAGGATGTAGAGTTTAGGCGCCTTGTTGACAAAAGCAGCAAACTCAATCAAAAAATCATGGAAGTTGTATGACTGAAGGTCAAGATTGACTATACGTGTCTTTATGTTTTCGGCCCGAAGTGGTGCTAACAGTAGCCTTGAATCTGTCCAAAACCCGGATATGGGAACTTTGAAACTAATCCCTACACTGACCAGGAAAGACCCTTCTGCAAGCCACTTACAACTTCACATGCAGGCCTTATGGCAGAAGCCTGAGCTCCAGAAGCTAATATGCCCTGAAGACTAAATGAAAAAATGAATATGATCTCATACCCTACTGGCAGGACTACATCTATCCTGTTTAGCCCCCTGCTTCGGACTTTCTTCGTAGGTACATTTAGCCCCAAAGTACCTTCAACAATATACCCCGAAGTTACAGGTAGAATGAAAAAATGCATCCTTATATCAGCCCCTAATTGAGAGCCCAGAGGACTTAGTTACCCCAAACCTCTAAACCCTAAACCATGAATCCTAAATCCCTGAAATGATAACCCGTTAAAGCTAGGAGTGTGCAGCGGAAAGCGTTCTGATCTTACTGGATAAGCACATCGTCTAGCAATTACTCCTGTGAGTCGAACCTTTGTAGCGGCGCACCCCGGCTTTGTTTACCTCCTTTGTAAGCTATGTATTAAGTTCCCTGACCGTCTAGGCTTCCAAGGCACAATGAAGTAGTAGTCTACTTTCCTTGTCGCGTCCTTCAATCCGTAGTAGGTGCCCGAAAATGGAGTACTGGCGATTTTGGTACTGGTACAGATCGGGGAAGTATATGATTATTCGGTTCCTGGACTAAGCCTTAAATCCTGAGCCTTAACAGTAGGTTTCCATGTTCCTCTCCAGTCCTTCATCTCCTACGTGCAGCCAGCAAGTAACTCCTCAACTGTAAACCCTATAGATCCCTAGGGAGCACCAGTTGCCAGTTCGTGTTGCACTTCCTGCTCCATCCCGCGTTCGATTGGCCCGAGCCTAAACCCCCAAACCCTGACTCCCGGCAAGTAAACGCCTTTCACTTGATGAGGTGCTGGATGCAGACAGCTCCGGTGAAGTTTCCTACTTGGAGCTACTTGGGTGTGTCTCAAAATTAGGGGGTTCAGGGTTTAGGGTTTGGGGTATCTTTTGTCACCCTTGGTTTTTGGACTCCCCGCGGCGGCACACCTCCGGACGCCCAGAAGCACATCCCACCTAGTTGGGGACTCTAGCACGTAGATCACTATTGGGGATAGATGGGGTTCCTAAGGGGCGTCTAGGCTCCAAGTTCCCCTAAACCTGTAGCTCGACCTTCTTCCCAAGTCTCCCTACCCTCCAGTTAGAGACCACCTAAACCCCAAAAGTATGTAAAAATAATAACCCTAAACCCATAATAACAGCCATAAAGGCCATTCTTTTACATACTTTGGGGGCCCAGGCAGGGCAGTTGGTGGCGGCATGGCTCAGTGGTAAAGCATGTTTTGGGTCTGGGAACTTGATGTCGAGAGGTCGGGGTGGCCTAAACCTTCTGTGGGGTTTCTGGGAACCAGGGGTTTCTTTTCGGGTCACCTTACTAAAGGTTGTAAGGTTTTGAGGAAGAGGAGGGGATCCCCTTTGTTTTGCACCAGTCCCACAAAACTCTAGAGCTAAACTTCTGAGCACCTTTGGATTCGGCAGTCTACCGGTTAGGGCGAAGGAGATTTTAGAGTCTAGAGTTTGCTGATCTATTCGCATATGCCATTTTATAGGATAGAACGATGCAAAATCAGTGGTAGTAGATGTTGTCTACCTGGACCCCCAAAGTATGTAAAATAATGGCCTTTATGGCTGTTATTATGGGTTTAGGGCTATTATTTTACATACTTTTTTGGGGTTTAGGTACCTTTCAATAGCGGCATGGCAGGAGTTGTTGATCGATTCTTGTAGTATGCTCTTACAGGATAGAATGAAGCCCAAAATTCTAAATCAACTACCCTGAATCCCAAACCCTAAGCCTTACCCTAAAACCTAGCCAACGCCCGAACCAAGCCCTGTGGCCATCTACAGCTCCTAAACCCTACGCTGCAAACCCTACCTGAGCTGTAGTGCAAACTGTTTAAAGGGGGTTAGATGGGATTATGTGGGGGGGCTACTACAGGGGTTATTCAGGGGGATACTAGGCATGTAGATTATAGCTCAAAGGATATCCTAAGCCCTAAGCCCGAAAAAATTATCAGCCCTAGATCCTAGATCTTCTAAGAGCTAGACTGAACCTGAACCGTCAGCCCTAAGCCTCATATATCGCCACATATATCCCTGTAACCTGCTCAGGGTCGTAAGACTATAGCTCACATTACATCCTAAGCCCTAAGCCCGAAAA
>CAJNIZ010031002.1:15338-48394 GCA_905231905.1 Symbiodinium pilosum
GGACTATAACCCCAGTATATACCCTATTGTAATATGGTAGTTTCCATTTTCTTTTCCATTATCCCTATATAAACCCAATAAGACAAATATAAACCTTAAAGCCTCTGATGTTCCAGGTTCTGCCAACATTTGGGTTCCTTCTTCGAACGGGATCCCAACGTAATGCACGCCTTGGTGAAGCACCTGGGGCCTGTACACGCTGTTGGGACTTTAGGGTTTAGGGTTTAGGGTTCAGGGTTTAGGGCTTCAACAGCGTGAATGTTTCCAAACTTTGGGGTTTTCTGGGGTGAGTGTTTTGGGCCATGCCATACCCCCTAACAGTAGCTGTCCTTAAAAGGGTGCATCACTCCCATTTCAACCCGAAACCCTGAACCCTGAACTCTAAACGACTTATTGTTGCAACTGTTACAGTAATGAGGTATGTTTAAGTTTTCAGGGTCTTGGGCTTTGAGTGGCCTTGGGGTCTTGGCTTGGCTTCGTGGTTGAGGGCTCAGGGTAGTTTATGAATGTACCATGACATGGCCAGACTATGTTGTATTTCCGGCTTCAGATAGACGAGTGGCAAAATGGATTTTTGCAAAGAGCCCCGGCCAGGTAAATGTGAGGTGCGGAGGTACGGCTAAGCGGGCTCTTTGTACTACATGCCCACTGGGAGGGTCAGGGGAATTTAGTAAGTAGGTCAATCACCTGTATAAGCCACATTATCACCCACGTTACCGCGACTAGTAGCCCGGTTACTGAGTGCCCCCTGACCCAAAACCCTAAACCCTTTGTTTCCATTTTCTCTCCCATTCTGTCAAATTTGTACCCGTATGGCAAGTTCCTGAGTTGCATTTGATATCCCAAAAGAGTCGGAAAGCCCAACTCATGTGTACTTCAACCTCAAAGTACTTTTGAAAGGAAACTTCTGGGACCCTGGCCTTATTATTCATGCCAAAGTACTGATATAAGAACCCCTGTGGGCCCAAATTCTGTACCATTTAGGTGATTATATGGTTCGTGAACTGAATAGGAGCACCCCAAAGCATTATAATCTTAGAGGGAGCTCCAAATATGGTATCCCTAACTTGGGAACCCCATATATAAATAGAAACCCATGTACGTACAACACTTTTCAAGAAACATATACTATTTGGGAATTTGCGACCTGAAGAGCATTAGATCTCACATTGCCTGGGGCAAAGTAGCCCACGGTGTTTGGATTATCGCGCAGGATTTAGGGTGTATAGAAAGGGTCTGTATATGGTTTACTTGGGAACGAGTAGTGCGGCCTATGAGTTTTGCTTTTGCTCGCAAATCTTGCTCACTGGACTTGCTGGCTTTGCCCTGGCAAGCCTACTTGCCCCTGCTCGCCTGATTAGCCTCCTCGCACCAGAAAGGCCGAAAAGGCTCGAGACACTGAACCCCTTCAGAGATGGCACAGGGGCCCGAAAGGCAATACCTAAACCCCAAAAGTATGCAAAATGATAACCCTAAGCCCGTAATAACAGCCATAAAGGCCACTATTTTACACACTTTGGGGGTCCAGGTACGACTTGGAAATTGTAGGTGTAGGTGTAGAGTTTGGGGTTTAGGACTTGGGCCCTGACATGAAGGCACAAGCCACACGGTTAAGGTTTAGGGTTTAGGGTTTAGGGTTTACCTCAAACCTGAACCGCCTGTCCCTGGCGAGTCTTATCCTGCTGATGGGTGGTCTTGTTTGAAAACAGTGGGTTCCTTTCGCATCTCTGTCCAAATTTATACTTGCAAGAAAAAAGAAATTTAGGTGTGTTTTCGTTGAAGCTATGAGCTTCAGGCAAAAATATGACCTAGCAAGCGCTGGTTGCATACATGCCTTCCAAGATGAATCTAGCTGACGTACCCTAAACCCTCCATCCTAAACCCCAAACCTAAATCCTAAACCCTTAAAACCATTATAAACCCTTAACAATTGCACTTAAATCATCGACCCTCAGCCCTACATCCTAAACCCAGGTCCAGCACTGTAAAGGCCTGCATCAACGATGTGCATGTCTTCAAAACCCTATTTAGGTTTTGGGTTTTGGGCTTCGGGCTTCAGATAAGCTAGGACTTTCCCTTGAGAACCGCATGGCTTGTAGCAGGGTTCCCTTGCTCCAAGGTACTCCATAATGGAGTTGCGGAAGATGGTCCGCACTGAGGTGGGCGTGTCTCAAATGGTTGAGGGGCTTAAATGCCAGGATTTCCTAAACCTTGACCCTGAAGCCTAAACTTTGAAGATACTTTGAGGATTAAATGCCAGGATTTCGTAAACCAAAAACCCTAAACCCTAAACCCTAAAACCTAAACCCTAAACCCTAAAACCTAAACTTTAAGCCTGATTTGCCGGGAGTTCTCTTCGGGTTTGGGGTGTGCAGGGTCAAGCCCTGGGCCCTGGCTCCTTTCCCAGTCCAGCATCCTAAAGCGCAAGCCCTGGTTTAGGGTTTAGGGTTCAGGATTTAGAGTTTACGGTTTAGGGTTTAGGGAGTACGGAGTATACATCCGCGCTCCGAAAGTTTCGAGCTACCGACCTACATTTGCGGGATTACGTGTGAGACGGGTCTTGCGGAGGAGCGGAGGTCCTGAAAGATTCATTTCCATTGGCTTGGCTAGCGGTGTAATTTTTCGACGTTCTAAAAAATAGATTTTTTTCACTGTAGTTCTGGAGCAGGCCTGGGGTCCCGCGTGGAGGAGTCTACGGGGGAAGAGGGGTATTTTGTGTTGCTACGCGCATGAGACCTGGGCTGTGATCTTCAGGTGGGTCACACTTTCGGCATCCCGCAGTATGGGGATGGTTTTGGGGAATTCCATATTTTCTCTACTTAAGGGGAATATAAACCCCTACCAATATTTGGTGGATCTTTACTCCAGCTCTGGCACTCTATAACTTTTGGGGTTCCTTTATTTCATCATAAGCTGGCTAGAAGCTTGACTTCTAGTAGGGGATTACTTAATAATTAATGAGCAATCCACATGAAGATTGTTTGTAATGTTGATTGCCCTTCAACCCTGATAAAGACCTAGAATGAAACCCTGAACCCTAAAGCCTGAAACCCAAACTCAAATACAACCGGGAATCCTGAACCCTTAACTATAATGAAGCCCTGAACCCTAAACAGTACACTGAGGTGGTGGATATCCTCCACAAGAACTCCCAGCGGCCTGGCCTGATCTTGTTGGTTTAGGGTAGGCTTTAGGTTTTAGAACGATCTAGGATCTAGGCATTTTGGTATTTAGGTTTTAGGATTTAGGGTCTAAGATTTAGGTTTAGGATGTAGTAGCTTTTTGGATTTAGGGCTTAAGGTTTAGGACTCCGAGTTTAGAGTTTTGGACTTAGGGTCTCGGGCTGAGGGTTCTTGGCTTGGGGTTTGGGATTCGGGGTCGGTGGGTTAGGGTTTGGGGGTCATAGGGTCTAAACCCTAAGCCCCTAAACCTATTCATAGCGTCTACTTCTTGGATTGGGGAACTTCTTGGAGTGCAAGGGGGACTTAGTAAGTGAAAGGAGAAGAATAGGGTTTAGGGTTTAGGGTGGCCAAAAATGTGTAGGGTATTGCGGCATCAACGCGATTTAGGGTTTAGGGTTTCTGGGACCCTTGTCACAAAAATGAATAAACACATCGGGGCCCTGTAAACCCTAAAGGTTAAACACTTCGAGAGCCTGAAGGCTGAATCCCAACCCCAAGACCCTAAACCAAAAACCCTAAACCCTAAGCCCTAAACCCTACACCCTAAACCCTAAACCAAAACCCCTAAACGCTGAAGTCTGCAGCTTAAGTCCCAGCAACTGGAAGGCAGAGACTACCGTTTTGGATTTAGAGTTTTTCAAGCGACCGTGAGTCTCAGTTGTCCTGGTCATTGTTTGCAGTCATGTTCAGTTTTATCCACCACGTGCTTTCTCGCGTGTGCCGAAGTTTGTCCACCAAAGAGGCTTTTCGGCGGCCAAGATGTTTCAGAGGCTCACATACGCCTTGGGGCATGTGGCTTAAAAGGGCTCCCCCAAAGCAGATTGGCAAAGAATGTCCCTGTCAAAGGCAGACAACTCCCTGTACACTGCCTCCAGGGGCTTCAGGGTTTCGGGTTTAGGGTTTGTCTTGGAGCCCGCACCAAGGAGATAGATACTTTGTGGATGAGCGGGACTTTAGGTGTGTTGGGGCGCCATCTCCACATGTCACGCTAAACTCTAAACCTTAATCGCACGAAAGGGATGCCGTAAACCCTAACTCTGTAAAACCCATACAGCGTGCGAAAGCCTGGAAGAGCCCTTGGAGGATTAGGGGGGTCATTATTACTAGGTCTGCTTATAACACCTATATAATACATGGTAACCCAAGTTATTCCCATTGCTAACCTACTTCCTAAGCCCGCCTTCCCCCTCTAAGTATCCGGTCTACTTCTGAAGTCTGCTGACTCTCAAGTAAGGATGCTTTGGGATCAGAGGAAGATGCTCTGGGAGCAGCGAAAGATGATTGAAGCCCTGAGGCGTAGCTTGGGGTTCAGGAGTCATATAGCTTTAGTCTGAACTCCTTGTATCCCCCTTAATAATTCTAGTAGTCCCTTGCATAATCCCCCATACAATCCCCTTTAAGGATTTTCGACTATGGGTCATATAGGGTTTAGTGGAATATTCCACAAATAGCTGAGAAGCAAAAATGGAGAAGGACATGGTAACTGAAGGTTCATGTGTTTGTCGAAACGATGTCGCCTTTTTGAGGGCCCTCTTTATTCCAGGCAGTCAGGCAGCACAATTTCGATGACAACCCCCATGAGTATTGGGAACGGACCAACCCTAAACCCTTGTATAACTCTAAACCTAAACCCGTAAACCCTGAACCCTAAACCAGCGCAAATTTAATTTGAACTACCTTTTTGGGGCTCCGGGTGTGGGATTCAGGTTGCTCAGAACGGAATGTAGCGAAGGATTTCTAGGGCATCATATTAGCCATCATCTAAACTCCTTGAAGGGGCCTATATAGGGGACTATATCGGGGACTACTATAGGGGTTATTAAGCGGGATACTCGGAGTTTAGACCATAGCTCATAAACAGGACTGCTATACCTCTACGCAGCGAAGGGCGTTTCCTCTTTCAATTGCGGTTTGAAGGGTGAGTTCCTCTGGAACATCTGCCTACATGGGGGCTTTCCCGAAATTCGTTCTAATACAGGGTTTAGGGTTTCGGTGTCGATGGGGCCGGGTTCCTGCTGTAACCCGGTTCCTTACCCTAAACCCTAAACCCGTGTTGGGAACAGCAACCGTCCCACATGTCAAGTGCTGTTGGGGAGCTCGCAAGCCTAAACCCTAAACCTGTAAGGTGCCGAACCCAGATTCAGGGAGTTAATAAGGAGGGTTTAGGGTTTAAGGTTTAGGGTTTAAGGTTTAGAGTTTAGGGTTTAGGGTTTAGGGACTATATGACACGTAATAAAGCCAAATAGGATTGGAAACCTGGACCGGGTACTCTTGGGGGAGATGGTATGGTAAACCCTAAATATATGAGGGTTTCTCAAGAGAGAGGATCAGTACACACCGTGCGGATTTAAGGGGATTAAGGATTCTTAGGGTCCCCACAGCAGATTCTAGAGAGGCAATTCTGAATAGCTCGTGTATGGGGATAGAGGATTGAGGTTCATGCTTTAGATATATGAGTCTAATTATAAGGAAGGACTTGAAAGATCAGGGGATTTAGTTCGTTTATTAACAGTTCCAGAGCCTATATCACGCACCAGTGACCCCAGTTTTCTCCCTTCTTGACCTACTGACTATATTCTCCTGATCCGCCTAGTAGGGTCCAGGGTTTGAGGGTTCCCGAATCCAGCTTTCCCAAGAAAAGTCAATGCTCATCAAAACGTCACTGGAGCGAGGAGCTGTCTTTTCTGCTAAGCCCCCATTCTCGCAAGGAGTCTGCCAGTTTCTCTCGCGGTGCAAAGCCCTGAACCATAACCCCAAAGCCCTAAACTCTGAACCCTATAAGCTCTAAGCACTAAACACTAAACCCTATGCAGCCAAGCATAACCTTGCTTAGCCGTGGTTATTCGGCAGCGGGCTTTTGATCCCAAGCATTCATAGCCTGAACTGTGGGCCTGACCTAGACATCCTACATTCCCACAAGAACAGCCTTTGCTGCCAATCAGTTATTCGGAGTACAACAGGTTTATGAAAACCCCGCACCTCCAAAGCAGCGCTGATCCAGCACGGGAGGCATGAGACCACAGGAAACGCTCAGAAGGAGAACGATGCGCAACTCAGCTTTAGGCTTTAGGGTTCAGGGGTTCAGGGGTTAGGGTATCCATCAGGTCTCTGCAATCAATGTCATACTCATCATGAATATTTCGCTGTCACTATAACTTTGCCGTCGTTATATGGGTAGTTCCCAAGAAAGTAGGGTCCCATTTTTGGTACACTGCCTAAATATTCTGGTGCCGTAATACAATCTATAACCAAAAGGGGCCCATCATTTTGATAACGGCCCAACCCGAAACCCTAAACCCTATCATGAAGACCATTACCACGAAACTGCAGGAGCGACCTGGATGCTACTCCCCCAAGTTCTACAACCATAAGCCTGAACATCGTTCCAATTGTCAAGACTTTAAACCTAAACCCTCAGCCCCTAAACCCCTAAACCCGAGCCCTAAACCTTACCCCCTAAACCTGTAGAAGTCCAAATTGCCTCAGGACTCAACTCGCAACGTGGAATCATCTACCCACGGCCTTGACCCTAGCATAATGGAGTGCCACGTCCACTCTCCCGTATAACCACCAATCAGAAAACCTGAAGTTGTCACTTATGGGAGCCCATTTTTCTCGGCGCCATAAATAAGACCTTAAAGCCTAAGTCCTTTACCCTAAATAAGAGGCACAAGAACTAGTGTATATCTTCAGGCGAACTCCTAAAGCTTCATTCTGAATCCTGAGCTCTAAATTCTAAACCCTAGAGCCCAAACTCTAAACGTTAGATGGTGTGCCTTTCCAGGTATTTTCGAGATCCTTCATGGGCTTCCGAGTGCCTCAAAAACAAGCCCCGGGAAAGCGGCTCCCCGCTTACGAAGGACACGACCAGGGTAGGGTGGATAATGCTGAGGATCTAAGACTTATAACTTTTCATACTAATACTGAATACCTCCCCAAATATCCCTCATATGCTCACTATGCCCCTTTCATATGTAAGGTCTCTTCCAGGGATTATTTACAATTGGGGATAGGTGGGGGGTGTTTAGTAGTAGTATGAGAAGGTTGATTCCTAAGGTATGAGATTTATAGGTTGGTGCCAGATTCCCTCCAGCCACAGTGCTACTCCACATGAGCCCTATAAGATTCTTGGCGTTTAGGGTTTAGGATTATTTAGGGTTTAGGGCTCAGGGTTAATTTAGGGTCTAAGTGAGTGTCTTATGGCCCCTGCACACCCTAGTTCCTGAAACATAAACATCCCTGCATGGCACATTCGAGTGCAGAGACCCCCCCCCCCTTGTACAACACCTTTGCTTAGAGATATTGTTTGTGGCTTTGCCCGGCCTCAGTATCAATATGTATGGATGTACGGATTTTCAGGGCTGCTGAACAAATTCTACATGTTTGTGACAGGGGTTAGATACATGCAGCCCCCTCCAGGCTTTGTCCTGCTTGAAGTACGCAGAGCCTACTGCACATTATCGGGGCATGTTGTCGTATCAAACTCTGGAACAGGTGTTGCCTCATGATTTGGTCTACACACACGCTCCAACACGGTCCCGCTTTCTGTCAGAGTTGCATGAGCATCCTGTTGTTTGTTTATCCGACTGGGCCATGGTTGGGTTTTCAATATATAGTCCCCCTTAAGTAGATAGAATATGGCATTGGGTATATTAGAATCAGATCCCCATATGCCCTGCATTCTATCTACTTGAGGGGACTATAGGGTTTAAGGTGCACGGACCCAGAACGTTGACTAAGGTATACTTGGAGGCTGAGGGGGACATGGTGTGATATGTTTTTAGTTTTATGCTAGAGCCTATGAAGGCAAGAACCAATTTTCAATCATAGTGCAACAAAATAGAATCATATTCTTCAGCTATACCGATANNCCCCCCCCCCCCCCCCAGAACATAGAAACTGTGGCTTAACGCTGAATCCCAACAAGGAGCCAACATAGGCGTTCTAAGCATTTCAGGGAATAGGGCTTAGGCTTTAAGATTTGGGCTTGGGGTCTGCCCTACCCCATGCTTAGGTTACGATACTTTGTTTTTTCAGAAGATACTGGACATAAAGTTAGGTCTCCTAAAGAAGGGGCAGTGTATCGGGGTCTTAGGTATGGAGTAAGAGTATGTCCCCGTTTTGGTCATTGTCCTGGTATTGTTTTTTGTAGTTCGGACCCAGTCTTACTCGGTGTAACTGGGGTTATTGTGTGGCCTGTAGGGGTTATCAGCCTACTTATTACCTCCCCCTGACCCTAAACCCTAGTCCCATGACCCTACCCTAGCCCTATAAACCCTAGACTTACTAAGTCCCACGACCCTACCCTGAGCGCTAAACCTTGTACTTACTCAGTTTTAGGACCCTCCATATATGTGGAGCCAGGGAATGTGTAGGCTGAGGGATTGAACCCTAAACCCTACGCCCTAAACCCTAAAGCCTAAATCCTAAACCCTAAACCCTAAATCCTAAACCCTAAACCCTAAACCCTAAATCCTAAACCCTAAACCCTAAACCCTCGTGGTAAATGGTGGGAGGATCCTTGGTTAGCTTACGGTTCGGGCTTACATGGTTATACACAGGGTCATATGGGCTATAGTCTAAACTCCTTAAAGGGTGGGTATGTAGGGGATTATATAGGGTTTAGGGTTTAGGGTTTAGGGTTTAGGGTCTAAACTCCTTAAAGGGGGGGTATGTAGGGGATTGTATAGGGTTTAGGGTCTGAACTCTTTAAAGGGGGTTACATAGGGGATTACATAGTAAATTTTTATAGGTGTTACCAAAGGGGGGATGGTAGGAGTTTAGACTATAGGGTCATATAGGGGTATAAAGGCCTATATAGAGCTCTAAGATTTTTTTGTGTGGGGCGAGAGGTCCAACATTTTAGGTCTCAAGCTCCATAGCTCAGAATCCCTATAAACCCCTGCATAATTCCAGTTTCCATTTCATTTTCCATTTTCTTTTCCATTTGATTCTCCATTATTGGGGGTATATTCCCCCTATAGATTGAACATTGTCATGGCATCACTCGGAGGATCGTTAGGCCACTGCCTCCCTCCTAAACCCCACCTTACCCAGAGGGTCCATGTACCCAATAATTAGGTCCCTTTAAAGGAGATATATAGGGTTTAGGGTTTAGGGTTTGAGGTTTAGGGTTTATGTACCCAATAATTAGGTACTTGGGTTTTGGGTAATAGCAATTAGAGTACAGGTTTTGGGTAAGTATATGATTATTAGGTACTTGGACCCTTAGGGTTATAAGTAAGTTATCAACACCCTAAACCCCTTGGACCTGCAAGTGCCATCGCCCGCGATAAGGATGTCCCGAGAACAGAGGATGCCTTAATGTTTCATTAGGGTTTAGGGTTTAGCGGATTAGTGTTCAGGACTCGAGTTTGGGGTTCAATTTATAAGGTTCAGGGTTGAGGGTTTGGGGTTCAGGGTTAAGGAGTATGCAGGAGCCGTTCTCCACATGGGCTTCTAGATCCCAAACTGCATAGAGACCATGCTGGCCTGCATTAAACCCTCCAAAGACAACACATTGACAATCAACAAACCCCCTGCTTAGTGCATCTTTATGAATGCTCAGGCTGCTCAGGCCTATTTCCATCGACCCTCCACAAAGTCACAAGCTAAAGCCCAACCACAACCTCATTCAAACAAACATGCGCCCCATAAAAAAAAGCTTCCTGCAAACATAGCACACTGCCTGGAGCTTAGTAGAAAGTAGGGAAATTATTATCTCTCCAAATAATCACCACCATAACCCTTAGAATTGTCCCCATAATCGCCCATTCCCCCATTCTGGGCCTAGTGGGGGAAGGCAATTTGTAAATTGGAGGGACGGTAGATTTAGTAATTCGCTAGCAACATGCCATGTAACAACCCCTAATTTTCCCGGGATCTACTTCCCAAGCCTCCTCAACCCTCCCAGCCTCCTATCCTAGACCCCTAAACCCTGAACCCTAAGCCCTTAAATCCCAAACCCTAAGCCCCTAAAACCCCTAAACCCTAAGCCCGTAAACCCTAAACCTACTTCCGAGCCTGGCAGGAGTCCGCACGTATATTGCCGAAGCCTTTGGCAAATTTTCAGACCGTCCAGGCCGGCCGAATTTCAGGGTTTTACACTCCTTCAAATTGTTTCCCAAAATCAGGGGTATGTGCCTATAATAAGGACTAGAGTATCTTTTGGTCTATATTTGGGTCCCTCTACTACCCCCCTATGCTGGCAACCCCCTATAAGGTTTCCCTTAGTTGAGGTACTTTGGGGATAGCAAATCCTAAGTAGCTAGGGTTGATCAAGGGGCACCAAGGAGGGATAGTATAGGGGGCGGCAGTAGGATTCGCGCTTCCCCAAAAAGGGCCCTACAAAGAGAAAAGGAGACCATACCAGCTTCATTTCTCTTTGGGGGAGTGTAGGGTTTTAGGATGGCCTAGGGTATAGGACATAGGGTTTAGGATTTTTGGTTGGCTTGAGGGTCGCAGGCTTCAGGTTTGAGGCTTCAGGTCTAAGGTTTGGGATTAAGGCTTTCGGGGTTGTAAGGTCAGTGGACTATAAGGTGTGGGGTCGAAGTTGCGTTTGCTAAAGGAAGTACCCTACCCTCCAATCGTTAACCTCGAGGGCCATACCCACTTAGAAACCCTAAACCCTAATCACTAAACCCCATTACTAAACCCTAATCCCTATATAAACCCTAAACCAAAATCCCTAAACCGTAAACCCTAATCCCTATGTAAACCCTAAACCATAACCCGGAATCCCCATATAAACCCTAAACCCTATATAAACCCTAAACCTCAAATTACAATTTCGTTGTTCGTGGGTCCGTGGTCAGGTTTGCAGGAAGGCATGGTACCTCTAAGAGGGTTCTGGCCATCCCTAGGGTTTGGGGTTCAGGGCTTAGGGTTCAAGGGGTTAAGGGTTTAGGGCTTAGTATTTAGGATTTAGGGTTTAGGGTTCAGGGTTTTGGTTGGTGTCAGCTTGGGAGACCAAAAGGGGACAGGCGGAGGGATATGTGGCTCAAAGTGTTGGAGGCCAGAGGTGGGTTCAGTTTGTCTTGACTTCTGCTCGGTGTGTTTGTCAAAGGTCAAGGAAACCCTAAACCCTCAACTCTGAACCCATGTGTGTATAGCAAGATGGCAGTTTGTGCGGGGAGCGGATGCATCCGCCCCAATTATCTATGCAACCTGGGACACTCGCGAGAAGCCGACAACCCAATGGAAACGTCTACCCGCCCTCCAACAAACATGGAACTCCATGAGCCCCCTTGTTGAAGAACAATAGTCTACAAGGAGCACCTTTTGCAGATTCCATGTTAGTCTGAGTAGCGCAAGCCCTGAACCCCAACATCGAGAGACCAACAGGACGAGCTCAAAGTGCTCCTGGCAAGGGCAGAGGACGTTTCTATGTACCTTGTCTTGGAAGCAACATTTGTCTGCAGGGCTCGGTTTCATGTTTGTTTATCACAATCACTTAGGGTCTGGAGGTCGGTTTTCTGAGTCTTCAAACTTTTAAGAACTAAAACCAATGCAAGTAAGAAAGCTGGGACCCCAGAGTTATGGGATTCGGGCTCTTGGTTTGGGGTTTCAGGGCCCGTAGGGTTTGGGGTTCAGGGCAAAGCTTCCAGGGTCTAGGACATCGGGTTTCGAGTCCAAGTCCACAAGCCCGAAGCCCAGCGCGTGTTGCACACGCACACGGGCCTAAAACCCTGATGCATGCAGCTGAAGCTCCTACTGTAGGGGCCTAAAGAATTACTACTTGGAGGGTCATTGGGGCTTAGTGACTAGGTTACTAGTGGTGATAATTAGGGTTACTATATGGGTTATAAGAATTATTAGCCTACTTACTAAGTGCCCCTGACCCTCCAAGTAACATCATTGTCCCAGGCACAGGTTCCTTACATAGTTGGGCTAGGGTTTAGAGAGTTGTTGTCCAGGTACCACAAGCAAACCTCCAATTTGATGTTGGTAAGTATTCAGGATACTTCCTACAAACCCCTACATAAACCAGTTTCCATGTCATCTGCCCTTTGGCTTTTCAATTTGATTCTCCATTCTTCTCGATGTACCCCTATATATCGCTCTAACGTGCCCCTAAGCCTTGAACCCTAAAACCCTGGACCCTGTAGTAACCTCAGCCATTCAACCCTGAACTAAGCCTAGCCTTGACACAAGACCCTAAGCTGTCCGCACGGTTTAGGGTTCAGGGTTTAGGGTTTAGGGTTCAAACGCTACCCAAAGTACCAGTACACCTTGAAAATGGCATTTAGGTACACGCGGTTTAGGATTTAGAGTTTAGGGTTGGGAAATTTTGGGTGTAGGTACTCAGGCAAGGCTACTGACAGGCACGTTTTTCCAGTTTCGTTGTTCATGTCGATCGTTTTCTTTTCTGCCCTTTCTGTACCAGATCACAGAGGTTGCAGGAATGGGCATTCAGGTAAATACTGTATCCCCTAAGCCGCCCTAATAAACCCTAAACCCTAATACACTCAGAACAGAGGCTGTGCTATGGGTTTGTTTCAGGCTCCGCGCGCGCATTGCCAGGTGCAGGACAAAGCCCCCTGGAGCAAAGAGGTATGAAAGCTGCACCTCTTACTATGCAGGCCACCGCAAAGGGCGCCAGCGATGGTGTTGAAGCCTTCGAGCGATCAGCGCATGACGGAGCGACCTCAGAAACTTGTAAAACGGCTTAGGATTTAAGATTTAGGGTTCAGGATTTAGGGGACCCCAGATAGGACAGACCTACTAAGAGAAACCCTCGGTTCCCTCGTGATTCCTGTTTGCAGGTCCTCTTTAGGGGCTTATCGCCCGGGAATCTACACTAGGCATGATTTCACGATTTAGGATTTGGAGTTTAACCAGGGTTCCGGATGTAGGCCTTAGGTTGTAACCAGGCTCAGGCAGAGATTTTAGGGCTAGGGCAATGCCGAGTAGACCTACAAACCCCCATTGCTGTTTCAGCCAGTTTCTAACTTCACCAACAACTCGGTGGTGTCATGGTTCGATGGGAACGACGCCCTAGAACCACAAAGCCCTCAAACCCGAACCGCCATACAAGCCCATAACCCCAAACAACCAAAATACAACAACTTTCAAGCATAAAAAACTCAAAACCTAAACCCTATAAACCCTAAATCCCATAAACCCTAAACCCTATAAACCCTAAACCCTATAAACCCTATAAACCCTACACCCTAAACCCTATAAACCCTAAACCCTATAAACCCTATAGACCCCCTAAACCCTATGGACCCCCTAAACCCTATGGACCCCCTAAACCCTATGGACCCCCTAAACCCTATGGACCCCCTAAACCCAACAACAGCTCGAAGGTCCCGACCATGGGTCCAGGGGCTTAGGGTTTTAGGGTTTAGGCCCATCATATGAGCTATAGTCTAAACTCCTTGAAGGGGGTTATATAGGGGATTATATAGGAGACTATAGGGGTTATTCAGGGGGATACTAGGAGTTTAGACTATAGCTCATATGGGCCCAGATCTGTTGTTCTAGCTCCTAACAACTGCAGGCCCTTAATTGATTTTGTTGGGGTGTATATATAGAAGTATGCCTGGAGTACCCTTAATGTGAAACCCTCAGCTCAAAACCCAAGAACTACGATTCGACTGTGAACCCTAACCGTAAAGGCCCTAAACTCGAAACTCCAACTCCTGTGCCACATTCGAAGCTCAAAGTCCTAAAGCCTTGACTCCAAACTCCAAATCCTAAACCCCAAGCTCTAAACACCAAATCCTAAAACCTGAACTTATACAGCTAAAACTTCCAAACTTGGAGCAGCTAAAAGGTCGGCCATGCCGGACCCCTTCACGCTCCCCGAGGCGACGTGCACGATTTGTGTGCCAGGTTGTCAGGGTTTAGGGTTTACGGCTTAGTTTTTTGGATTTGGAGTGTATCCCACAATTGCAACCCGCCCATGATCCCCGAAATGATGAGCCCTAAACCTTAAACCCTATAGTATAGGGTAGTTGGGAGGTCTATAGGTACGGGTTAGGGCTTAGCTTGCCAAAAAATCATTTGTGACCCTAAGCCCTAAACCCTACAACCAGAGAGGGTTGAGGATTTGGAATTGCAGGTTTCGGATTTGGAGTTCAGAGCGTAGGGCTTGGGATTTGGAGTTTGGAGCTTAGGATTTAGGATTCAAGGGTTGAGGGGCTAGATGGGTATATTAGGAAACACGATGTATCTAAAATGGTTCCAAATCCTTGTCAAGGCTTGGGATTCTTCACGCAGATCCCTATACTTTGGGTGTAGGGTTTAGGCATCTCGGGTCTTTAAGGGTAAGTAGTATCCAATGGTCTCTCCTGGTCAATCTTCTAGACAATATGAGTGTTTCGTAAGATACCGACCTCGACAGGTACCCCTTTATGAGCCTGCATGAATAACCCCAAAGCCCTGACTCCCAGATATACCTGCCCTAAGCCCCGAATTCCAAGCCTCTAGACCTCAAGAGGGATCTCAGGGTCTCCTGAACCCTAAATTATAAACCTCGCAACCCCAATAACCCCCCTAAACCCTTAGGGTTTAGGGCTTGGGAAACAAACTGGGTCTAACAGATTTTCAGCCTGCATGCTTTGGGTACTGCCCCCCCCTCAGTAACAGTTGGATAATGATTATAATCTGGGTATATATAGCCCTTAATAGGACCCTAATGTAGACTGTTACTGGGGGGCAGTACCCAATGCATGCTCGTCATCCATCAGGTCCATACTAGGCCCTTGCAAAGCCATGCCACGGCCCTTGAAGCTGCAACGGTCCAGGTTATAAACCCTAAAGCCTAAATAGTATAGCTTCCCTCTTCTTTTTCATGACCCTATATAACCCTATATAACCCTATCTAGTCCTATATAACCCTAAATAACCCTGTATGCAGTGGTACCAAGAAACCCTGGAACCCTACACCATAATTCAAGGCTCTTAAACGCCAAACCGTGTAAAACCTCCCTACTCCCTACTCCCTTGTACACCTAAACCCTACACTCTTTAAACCCTAAACCCCAAAGCCTAAACCCTAAACCAACCCCCAAACACTACACCCTTCAAACCCTAGACCCTGTAAACCTTGAACCCTAAGCCCTAGTATAGGCGCCTAGATAATTTCAAATATTCTGGTTCCATATTCCTTAGGGTTTAGGGTTTAGGGAATAATTACCCATATTATGGTTCCCTATTCTTTTTACAATTATGGTCTATGATACCTCAAATGGACTTCAGAATGATATTGGTAACCATTCAGGCCCCTGTAGTAAGCCCCTAAACCCAAATCCTGCAGAAGGGTTTGTCACGGGGCCTGCGTTCTTGCATATCGTGATTTTCCAGGTTTTGTAAGGCTTTCAGATAGTTATGCTATGTATTTCCTCATCCCTGAATCCTATACGCCCTAAACCTTAAACCTAAGGGTCCAAGGATCCAAATAATAGGGGTTTAGGGCCCAAATCCCAGATGCTATGATATTAATGGTATTTGGGCCCTAAAGCCCTGTTATTTGGGTCCTTGGACCCTGAGGGTAAACCCTAAACCCTTAAACCCTAAACCCTAAACCCAAAGGGTTTACGGCCTCAGGCTCCAACTGTGGCCTCCGGACGGGAATCTCCAAGGCCCATAGGGCTAAGGGTTCTACCTGGACCCCCAAAGTATGTAAAATAACGGCCTTTATGGCTGTTATTATGGGTTTAGGGCTATTATTTTACATACTTTTGGGGTTTAGGTAGGGTTTAAAGGGTTGACAATGCGGTTTTGGGGGTTTAGGGTTCAAATGGTTTAGGGTTTTGGGGTTTGGGGTACAGGGTTCAAAGGATTTAGGGTTTTGGGGCTTTGGGATTTAGAGTTCAAAGGCTTCAGGGTTTGGGGGTTTTGGGTTCAAAAGGCCAGGGGTGTGCAGGGTCTATTGTTCAACGAGTTTTGGATTTCAGGTGTTCTTCTCAAGGGATTTATAGGCGTCTCGCAGGGCTGGTGGAACATATGAAGCTACTACATTATGTAGGGTTTAGGGTTATGAAGCGTGAATGTGAGATTTGACGATTTAGGGCAGTTTAGGGCTTTCGTCGGTCCAGGTTCCACGGTCTTAGGGCTCCAGGTGTAGGGGCGTGCCGGTAAAAGATTTACGGTTCGGGCGTACCTTGGCCACGCTAGGAGTACCTTGCAATGAAAGAAATTCTGATGGGTCCGCGGTCCGCCTTCTAAATGGAATATATCGACTGTCATCTCTATGATGACTTACGGCTGCCTGCCCACCCCCAGCCTCCCTGCCACCCCGTGTATTTGAAAATAGATCACCTACAATACAGTAACCTACTCTTTGGGTACCGAGGGTTCTGGGCGCACGGTTTGCGGATCTTGGGGGAGTTTTACACGTTGCACAGCTCTGAGGTAGGTACAGTCTCCCCCAGCTCTCTATACTACTCCTAGAAATTACCAGGTGTAGGGTTTAGCGCTAGTCATAGAACTTACCCCAACCCCAAGCCCTAAATCAAACATAAACAAGCTGGGTTTAGGGTGTAGGGCTAGGGGGGGGGGTTCCAGCAAACACCCAGTAAGCTAGCAGTTTGAACCCCTAAACCCTATAAACCTACAAATGCCCTTTAATCACCCCTCCCCCTGATAGTTATGTAATTGTCAATGAATTCAGGTGAGGGGGTGCCACGAGAAAGTCCTGAATCAAGGCATCGTAGTTTAGGGTTTAGGATTTAGGGTTGCAACCGCAGTCAGATACCCAAGTGCTCATACCTTGTGCGCTTTTCGAGACCGTAACACGTCACCTGAAAATGAAGTTAGAGTATAGCTAGTAGTGCACATACCAAGAAGCATTGTGACCTATGCTTGCGCCTTTCAATCCTAAAACCTGCACAGGCATTCCAGGCACCGTTTGTATATGGGTTTAGGGCTTGAGGGTTCAGGGTTATGGTAGAAATCCTGCTTGAACAACAGTTGAAACAGTTGAACAACCTAAACCCTAAACCCTAAAACCCGAAACTGTAAGCCCTAAACCCTAAAACCCGAAACCCTAAAACCCTAAACCCTATAAACCCTAAACCCTAAACCGTAAATCTGAAACCCTAAAGCCCTAAACCCTAAACCCTAAAAACCCTAGAGGGTCCGTCTTGACCCATCCTCGGGGACGCAGTGCGCCTTAGTTTTTGGGGTATCCTAAAACCCGAAGGGCCAAAAATAGGTTACATGAACCCTAAACTTTGTGGTTTATGCGTTTAGGGTTTAGGTTGGGTACTGCCCCCCCCCCAGTAACAGTCTATGTTGGGGGTCCTATTAAGGGCTATATATAACCATATTATATTTATTATCCAACTGTTACTGAGGGGGGGCAGTACTGAACATAAACTTTGGAGTTTAGGGGTTTAGGGTTTAGGGAGGTTATTGTAAATGGACCATGAACTCCCCAGGATGTAGAGCAACTGGATTTCTTTGCAGCTTGGTCCGCTCAACCCAGTAACTTGAAGTTGCAGTCATCTAAACTTCTAATCAAGCCCCGAACCTCAAACCCAAAGACCTGAACCTAGTCCCCCCTGTGAACTCTAGACCCATTGCCCGACAGCAGCCCAGAATGGGTTTTTCCATTTAACGGGAACACGGACTATGATTATTGATGCTTGGGAGGTCTACTTGGAGGGTCAGGGGGACTTAGTAAAGTTCATAAGCCAAAAATATTCTCAATTATCCCCGTTTCAACCTACTTACTAAGGCCCCCTGACTTCCCAAGTAGGCAGACCTAACAGCAGGCCTTCAAAGGGCGGGGACTTCAGCCGTAAGTCGAAGTCACACTCTCGAACGGTCTCCTTCGCACCTCGTCTGCCTTTAGCTTGAAACGCCATGGCCCTGGGGAACCCAAAAGCATCTCTCTAAACCCTAAGCCCCATAGTTAAGGGTTTGGGGTTTAGAGTAGGGGACCCCACAAGCAAGTATCCAATTACTTACAAAAAGTCAGTGCTTGAGCAGGATTTCGTGGAATTTTCAGGGCCTCACAAGACAGAAAAGACGTTGCAGGGATGACGTGGGATTAGCTACACTAACCCCTCAACCCTAACAATAACAAGAACAGCCTCTCCACACTATCTCACACCACTAGCGTTTAGGGTTCAGGCACCAGAAGCTGTTCCAAGGTTGTTGGCGGAGCATATCTTTCAGAGTGTATCCTAAGCTTACTGGCGGTGAGTAGGGAATAAGGAATATAATCGCGATGGCATCCGGAAATCTTATATTCCCTTATTCCCTACTAACCTCCAGTAAGTAAGAGCGCGGCACGGTTACGGCCTGGGTTTTAGCTTTCGACACTTGGGCTTGGTTCTAACGCGCAGTTTAGGGTTTAGGGAAGACATAGCCAACAGACATGTGCTTCGGAAAGCTGAAAGATGCAACCAAGTACCACCCTACAGGCCCCTTATAGTAGTTGCTGTAGATTACCTTTGGGTTTCTTCAAGTATTCACTCAAAAAAAAGAAGTTCTCCAGCTGTTCAAGCTGAAGTGGTTTTGACGGGATGTCATGTCAAAGCCATTGGTAGATGTATAGTATGTAATGCATGTGGAGTGCAACAGGAACCCTGTGTCGGGTTTGCGGTAGGGGGGAGGGTGGTGATGAAAATTGGATTATGACTTCTTCATAAGCTGTTACAGCTTGCGGCATATTGTCATGATTCTTGTTATTGTTGTTAGAGCCAGACGACGACTACTACTAATTACTCATACTAGTACTACTACTACTAGTAGGTGGTCGTTACATATTTGACTGTATTTTCCTCACTTCATGCACGTTTTACAGTTATTTCGGACAGATTCTGGATTTTCTCGGGGGGAGCGCCAAAACGTGTTTTCCTCCTCATTCCAAGATTCGGCCCAGTAGTCCAAGGTATGTTCCGGGAGTCCACGGGGGCATAAGGAGTTCTGAGCTAGCTATTAAATAATTTTTCTCATTGGTTCAAGATTCCGCCCAGTAGCCCAAGGTAAGTTCCGGTAGTCCAAGGGTGTGAGGGCTTCTGTTTCCATGATGTTGACGACTTTCCCGTATAGGCTTTTAGCAGTTGAAGTGCCTACTTTTACCGAGGTTTTTTGTCTTATATGTTTTTTTACCAGTTGAAGCCCCTACTGTACCTGAAGATTTTTTCGTGAAAGTTTTTGCCAGTTGAATCGCCTACTGTTCTGCAAGACTTGCTCTTAGTTCGGATTGGCACACGAGTCCCTACTTTGAATTTAGGTGTAAAAATACGAGTTCCCTACCTATACTTTGGATTTTCAAAACAGGCGTGGCCTGTTCGGCGGAGACGATGTCGACGATGACGACGACAACGACGACGACGACGACGACGTTTACGATTACAAATACGGTTACGACTATGACCACTACTACCACACGGCTACTCCTGAGTACTGCTGCTGCGACTGCCACAGCTTATATTATGTACAGCTACTGCTATTACGACCACCAGTTATATGTTTTCATTTTAACCAAGGAGAATGTAGAAGGAAAAGCTCGGGAAAAAACTCCCGAAGAGTTGCGCCTGGAGGCTGATCGACAGACTCCCGGCAAAGTTTACAGGGTGGTTTTGCAGTCGGTTGCATCGGGGCTTTTTTGGGGTTGTATAAGGGTAGGGGGTTTATAGAGGGTATATTAGCTTCCGTGGGTGGCTAAATACAGGCTTATATAAGGACTGTATAGTCCGAGCCACGAGCTGAACACTTAACTTCAGGTTTACAGCCACCCTACGTGACGTTATGTAACGTTAACACCCCAAACAGGCTCCAGCAGCCGTGTAGTTGGTCCGCTCAACTTCTGCTTGTGCGCAAGTCCTTAAAAACCCACGGCAAAATACGCGCCGTGGACCTAGTTTGGTTTCGCTTGGACCTTAGACCCTGGCCTGCACACAACGCATGTACGTTGATGGCTAAGCTAAGTGCCCGCATACGCCCCCCATCATTTCCCCCTCTTTCTGCCCCATCCCTGGCCAGCAGCAACCTCAGACCAGGCATATTACAAAGGCTACGTTTGGTTATAATCCAGGACATGCCGAGTACGATTTACACCCACCGTAGGGTTTAGGGCTTACAGTAGCTGGGGATATAGGGCCCCTAATAGAGGGTATGTAGTACGTAGGTCTGCACTATAAGGGATAGTTGGAGATTCTACGGTAGCCTAGCTTTTCACAATTTTTTTGCTTGCGAACACTACAAGGCTAGAGGAGCTAGAAGGTGCTTAGAGTCTAGGGTTTGCTCTGTATGATGTAATATGGTAGTTTCCTAAAATAGGGGGGCCCCAACATAGACGCCCAAAGCTATGATCCGTATGATAGGGACCCCCAGAACGGTACCCCTAATTTGGGCAAACCGTAAACACCATATAACCTCCATATACTTCTAGATAAAGCCCTATGTCCCCTTCATAAAGGTTGGCAAACCACTATATCTGGTGAGGGCCTCAGAGGCTCCAGCAGAGCTTGGTGCGCGCCTGGAAATTCCTACTGTGGGCCGTATTCCTTGCAGAACAAACCTCTTATATACAACAGTATCCTTATCTATATCTGTATTTATATATATATGTATACATAGATATATATATATGAGCTAGTATCAATATTAGGCTTGCCACGGGCCATGCACGGTGGACATAGCCGGGGTCCCCTCTTCTACTTTAGTGCAGTCACTAATTATAAAGAACCCATGGCCCTTAATAATATGGGGAAATACTGACTCTAGCTCTATTTAGGGTTTAGGGATAATCCCTAAACCCTGCAACGCAGCCTAGGACTAACCTCGACAGCTTACGTTTCCTGGTTTGTTACCCACACCCCAAATATCCCCTAAGGGTCCATGTACCCAATAAGTAGGTGCTTGGGATATTGGTAATAGTAATTATAGTACAGATTTTGGGTAAGCATATGATTATTGGGTACTTGGACCCTTAGGGAGCCCTATATAGCCTCAAATACCCGCTTTAACCCTTGAAAGGACCCCCCCCCCCTTTCAGCCAACAACCTTAAACGCTACACCCCGAACCAAGTACATTCTAATATCCCAACTATGGGCCCCTAATAAGGCCCCTACCTGTTTTCCAGGTCTTAACTATATAGGCTCTTACCTGAATTTGTAGCTTTGAGGGTATATAATATGTATATACAGACTCGGGTAGTTGCAACCATAGATCCCTAAACGCTAGACCCCTGAGATATACCCGGGGCTCCCCATAGTTGCAACCGTAGATACATAATCTCTTCTGCCCGAAGCCCTAAACCTTAAGCCCTAAACACTGGGTTAAGCTAAACCTTATAAGCCCTAAACCCTATGCCCTAAACGCTAAGCCGTAAACCCTATAAGCCCCGAACCCTATAAGCCCTGAACCCTAAACCCTAAATTCTAAGCTGTAAACCCTAGACCCTAAACACCCTAAGCCCTAAACCCTATAAGCCCTGAACTCCTGAGCTGAGCCTCGAGGATGCTCTGCCAAAGCTTCGAGGAAAGGATGAGAGAAGCAGAAAGGTTACAAGAGTCACACGGTTGAAAGGTTTGGGGTTCAGGGGCTTTGGGTTTTAGGATTTGGGGATGTAGAGAGTACATGGTTTATGCATTTCGGGATTCCATGATTTAGGGTTTTAAAGGTTTAGTGCTTCGGGGTTTAGGGTTTTGGGGTTTAGTGTTTCAGGTTTTAGAATTAAGCCTGCTGGCAGCTAGGAGATAGTACTCCAGACTTCCCCATGAACATATGGTCCAAAGACAGATATGAGTAGTATTTTATTTGGGGACACTATGGTACCCAATATAGAGTACGATCATATCCTCCGTTTGGGGTAATTATAGCATCTTATATAAGGAATATAATCTTACTAGGTTCAACCACCAAAAAAACACTTCTCATATGGAGGAGCGCTACGAATTCCGTACATGTTTCCGGGGCACAGATCGGTCATCGATCAGGGTGTACTGGAGGTTCCGAACAGCAGACAAGCGTGAAGCTTCCAGCAGAGCCTCACAGCCCTAAGCTATCTCGGGGGGGAAGGGTTCCAAAAAGTAAGGGCCCTTTATAATAAGCATAATCATCCATGTATGGGAGGTCTATGTTGGGGTTCGCATTTATGAAAGTCACTATTGCACAGGCCGTGGGTGCCACCCTAAATCCTTTCTGGACCCTCGATGTCCTGACTGAGCTTTACCCTACCAAAATGCGGGATAAGACCCCAAGATAGAAGGACATGCAGTGAATACTAAGTGGGTAGATGGCGAAATTGTGCATGTGGGTGTAAGGTTTATGCAACAAAGCCGGTCCTCAACCAGGTCCATTCCGAGTTTGGTTGAAAGGATTAGGCTTCTAAAGTCCAAGCAACCCATTCCCTCTAGAAAAGCCTGATGGTTCTTAGTAGATGGTAGAGTGCCACAAGATCTCCAAACCCAAAGAACTGATCAAATTGTAACCTGTTGGGCGATGACTTTTCAAAGACCTGTTCTGGGGGTTAGTAGGGAAGAAGGGAATATAGGACCCTAAACCCTAAACCGATGAAATTCCTTTAAACCCTAAACCGATGAAATTCCTTTATTCCCCTCTAACCACTTGTAAGTGTTTCCGTGAGCGGTTCTTTTTTCGGGGCAGGCTCGGGGTTTAGGGTTTAGGGTTTGGGGCTTGTTTGCTTCAACCCCAGAAGGAAGGAAATGACACTGGCATGCTGTAAAGGCTCAGTTTCAATGCGCTCCGACCGAGGAAATCTGGCCCAAATGCGCATTTTCGAAATTCAAAGCTAGAAGTCGGCCTGGGGGTATATGGTTTGTTTGTAGATAGAGATCACACAGTTGCCCCATGGCCCTTCAGTCAGCCAAGGCTTCGTGTATCAAACACTTACTCAGACCCTGCACTACAAGTACGACTACCAAAAACCCAACTACCCAAATATTTCCCTAAACCGTAAACCCTAAACCCTAAACCCTCAGGATGTCGTTAAGCTCTGGACTCGAAGCTCCCCTGCCTGGAGACTATTGGCATTACTTGGAGGGTCAAGGGCACGTAGTAAGTAGGTTGATCGCCTCTACAAGCATCCAAAACCCTTCAACCCAAAACCATGCAACCTTTAAACTTGAAGCCATACACCCCAAACCCTGCAAACGCTCAGCAACTGAGGCCTAAGTAGGGAAAAATCAAAGTTGTGACAAGATAACATGGTATAGTCCCTTGAAACCCTTTCTATACAAAACGCTGGTCGTTCCTAGTATGCCTACCTAGCTGTCCTAAATCTTAAACCCTACTGCCTGAACCCGGAACCCTCAACCCTAAACCATGAACGCTAAACCTTAAACCCTGGCCTCTAAACTCCAAACAAGGCAGTTCCGTCTGATCATCAGCCAGCTGTCGACCATTGGCATAGATAGGGAAGACTCGCAAGGACAGGGCCTGCCAAGACTCCCCTAAACCCTAAACTTTAGGGCGTAGGGTTTAGTGTTTGGAGGTTTAGGGTTTAGGGTTTCAGGCTTTCAGGGGTTTCTATGGTTCTAGGGTTTAGGGGTTTTGGGGTTAGGGTTTCTTGGGTTTAGGGGTTTAGGGTTAGGGTTTAGGATTTAGTGTTTCGGGAGTTTAGGGGTTTAGGGTTTTAGGTGTTTAGGAGTAGACGGTTTAGGGGGTAGGGGTCCCAATAGGTTTAGAGCTTACTGCAGGAATTTAAGGTTGAGGGTTGTGGGAGGTTGGTGTTTGTATTCGGGGTCTAGCGACTGTTTAAAGCGGTGGTTATGGGCATATTGAGGGTGCTACAGGGTTTAAGGTTGTTGGGGTCCTGGTGGGCCTGCGTATTTTGTAAAGAATGGTGCTAGCGAGGTTTCTTGCATGGCTGATAGGGGTGCCCCTGACCTTCCAAGTAGGTGTTCTTATGTTAGGGCCTTGGTGCTTTTGACGGTTGGGACTTATTGGTCAAATGGAGGACGGTTGGCATAGAGTACCCCTGAGGAATTATCCATGTCCTCTCTCATTCTAACCCTTTTTGGTTCTTGTGGGACGCTGCCCTGGCGGGAGACATGATTCTAACCGTAACCCTGCCCCCTGTAGCCCCGTGTAAGTATTCTATAACCCTTAACTCCGTGCATTCTTGTACCTACCTGTTTGTCTGTACATATGGATAGATATATATATATCTACACGCTTACATGTGTATATATGTGTATATATATATACACACACTCATACTAGACACACGCATGCTTCGCACGCGCTTTGTGTCTGCATCAAGGCTATGTAACCGAGTATGGGGTAAATAGTGTTTGTCATGGTTATGAAGAGGTTCGGTCGCCGGAATTTGTTGACAAGCGCCATGGCATCCAGATAATATTGATAAAATGCTCGGTCGCATCCACCGAAGGTAGGGTATATAAGCAACTATGTGTCTGGGGTTTATGGGAAGGTAGGAAGGCAGTCACGCAACGGGGGAATGCTAGGACTGCAGCAGCCCGCGAGGTCTGCGAACTTTGGGTGTTGTCTGGGAGGATTGTGGGGTTTGGCGGGGGATCTGGGCCCTAAACCCTAAACCACGCAGGTCTCAAGCGCGGAGTACCCCCTAAATCAGTCGGGCAGCCCAAAATGTCGGCTGTCTCAAGAAGGGAGTACGATTAAATCAGTCCTGGATGGGCACCTTATGAAACTCTTTATCTACCCAAGGACTCTTATGTAGTTATGTTTTGGGTCTGTTATGGTTTTTTGGTAGGGGATTGTAATATACTACCCAACAAGGAACTACATAGGAGGGTCTGGGTAGCCCCAAATAACTGATAACTTCACAGTAGCCCGTCACAATTCCCTATTTACCCCTTAGGCCAAAAATTGCCCGAAAAATGTGATTTTGGGACGGGAAACCAAGGGGTGGGGGGGCGTCGGGGGGAGGCCGCCAGAATGCCAACGGGGACGGGGGTCCTAAATGTATATTTATATATATATGGGTATTGGTCTAAATTCCCTATAATACGGGGTCCTATATTTGGGTTCCCATTATAATACGGGGCCCTATATAGATTTCCCCCATTTTGGGAACAGGAATTTAGGGAAACTACCATATATGTTTTTTTGAAAAAATATCTTTGTCCCTGACTATCTATGCATCTGTTTATATACCTGCCCACACGTGCATGCGCCAGGAGACGAAGCTAAAGCTCGAGTTGTCTCCGAGCGAGTGTGAGAGCCGAGCCGAGCGGTATTTTGTCCCTAAACCCTAAACGCTAACCCTTTGAGCGGAAGTGCTACAGTTAAGGATTCCAAATAGCCCCATACAGGTACTATCCCTAAACCCTAAACCCTAAATTAGGTACTGCTTATACGTTCAGGGCCTGAAGTAGGTGTTTTTCTATCATTTAGAGCCCTATGGAGAGTCCAGGGTGGAGGATTCAAGTTTCAGCTCGCAGGCTTCGCTAGCTTCAAGCTTTGGGTTCAGTAATGGTATGGTTCGATTCCGGGGGGGTCAGGTTTGGGGTTCAGCGTTTAGGGCTTAGTGTATCAGGGTTGAGACTAGGTATATGCGTTTTCAGGTCGCAGAAACAGAGATTACTGCAGGGTTTACCGTGTAGTGCGCACATTCTTCAGTTCAGGGCTTAATGTGAATGGAGGAACAGGGTCTCGGGAGTAAGAGTTCAGGGTTCAAAACTGAGTTTCAGGGCGTTTCAAAATGAGAGGCTTGAAGGTTTGGCGAAAACGTAAGGTGCAGAAAAGCAATCTTTGTAGGTATGTGGGACCACCCCAAACCGTAAACCTTAACCTCTACAACCTTAACCCTAAACCCTACGGGGAATGCTAGATAATGCAATGTTTTTTCCTTCCGCCGTATTGCAGTAGTTGTGGTTCGAACAGTACTTGTGGTTGGGAGCCTTTAGGCAGGATTGACGGGGCTTGTGGCTTGTGGTTTTGGATGTTTATGTTCTTAAGTGCCTCAAGTCTTACGCAGGAGCTACATTATTTTGGCGAAAGCCGTTAACGATTTGTGGAATCGCATTCTTTGGGGGGGGTTGACAAGGATGTATATATGGGCTGCTAGCTTCACATACACATATGTACAAGTTGTTAATACAGGAAGAAGTAACATTATCTTTAGCACAAATGTATACTCCCGTCCGGCTGTTACGATGCTTCCTTAACCCCAAACCCTAGAATCTAGACCCCAGACCCAAAACCCTAAAACGGAGGCTAAGAAGACCGTTAAAACCTCGCGCAAGCACGACCGCTGCTTGCGCCAGGGCTCCTTTTGGGTTGCTGTGAAGGAACTTCACCTAAGTTACCATACTCGATAACCAGATGGAACATTGAATGGAAACTGGTTTGGACAGGAATTAAATAAGGTGTTACGGATTTTGGAAATAAAGTACCACACACACATATATATATATATATACATAGTAAGTACTTTCAGTTTTCCCAACACTGGCAACTTAACTCAAGTGCCTTAACAGCAACCCAGCCTTTCTCAAAGTCAGTTATGCCGGTCCAAGGAGGCTCCCAAACCTTTGCAGATGACTAGAGTGTGATGTGGGTTTAGGTTTAGGGGAGCTATAGCCTGAACTCCTTAAAGGGTTTTTCATAGGGGAGCATTATAGGGTTATTACGGGGGATACTAGGAGCCGCAGGTGTTTAGGCCCCCGCAATTGTTTTTCGTGGTTGCAAACGGCCCATGTTTAGGGTCTAGGATCTTAGGGTTCAGGGTTACAGGCCAGTCTTCTTTCGCAGTAGCTATCTAGGGTTTGAAAGAGGTGTCTTCCCTCGCTGGCAAAAAGTACCCGGTAGAAACCCCAGACGCCAGGCACAAGGAGCTCTTGGTTCAGGGTTTAGGGTGGAGGGTTTGAGGTTTAGGGTTCAGGGTTTAGGGTTTAGGGTTCAGGGTTTCGGGTTTAGGCTTGGGGTCGGCTCATAATCGGGATGCATTTGGTTTTTGCTTTAGGGGTTTTAGTCGGTCGTAGGCTTAAGGGCACAGGGTCTGGCCAGGAGTGTTGAACAACAGTCTAATCAACTTCCGAAGCAACATTCCCCCATCATCCCACGATTCCAGAACTTTCTTCAAAAATGTTAGTGTTCTGGGTGCTATATACGCTTTAGTCACAGGGAGCCCCAGGGGGGTAAGGGTTTAGCGTCTGCATTTAACGAAGCTCCCCTTTATGAAAGGAGGTGGGGAAGGACGTGTTTACTATTTCTCTCTACTGCGGCTACCAGAGGCCTTTGTGGACAGAGCGCTACTTGCGCATTAGTTTAAATGAACTACTGTCTCAAGGGACCCTTAACAGTGCACATACGAATATCTCTCGTAGTTCAGTGTATTCCCTACGTTTGTCGTTAACAAGGAACCTATGTCCATCAAAGTATGCAGGGAACTTTGACTGTAGCTCATATACATAGTGTTCAACCAACGGAGGTCATAACTACCATAAAGGATAACACTAGTGTTTCCTCCCGGTTCTATAACATCAGCTGTTGCCTCCACCGAAATGCCATCACGTTGGGCCATACCTACCCCCTATCCTAAAATCCTCAAACCTGAAAACCCTGAAATCCTAAAACTCGAAAGCCCTGAAACCCTAAAACCCTAAATCAGCAACTCAGTTGAGAAAGGCTTTTCTCTGCTAAGCAGAGTTCAAAGGACCACCGAAGAACTGTGCTTCCAAGTCATGAAAAGCAGCTGCAGGTTTTCAGGTTTAGAGTTTAGGGTGTTTTAGTTCCAAGGCGTGTGCAAACATCATGGGGAATCTACAGAAAACTCAAAAGAAATCTTGGCTTTGATGGTTATAACCCAGAAGAGAAATTGTAGTTTGCCCAAATAGACACCTAGATACTGTAATCCGGATTATGGGGAAAACGCTCCAAAACGCCTTCTTTCCGGAAATCCCCAAATGGGTGCTTTTAAGATAGTCTACGCCAACATTTTCTGTATGCAGTTCTGCTGAAAAGCAGCTCTGGGTGTAAGAGACGCAAAGCCCTACGCCCTGAGCCGTGAGGCTAGTAGGTTTGCCGGTATCAAGTTGGGGTTTAAGGTTTTGGGTTAAGGCTTCGGGGTGTAGGGTTTAGGGTTTGTGTGGCATTTGCCGCATTTCCTGTGGCTCCAAATAGCCCAATGTGTTATTCATAGGCTGTAGGGTCAAAGATAGGTATTACGATAAATGCCAAGAATGCTACATGACCCTAAGTACCTTTTCCCTCCGGAATTCTTCAGGTCATGCAGTAGAGCCTTGAGATGTAGGATAGTGTTTTGGGTTGTGTAAGTGGGCCCCCAATTTTGGAAATTCCCACATAATAAAGCCTTGCACCAGCTTTTCAAAGGAAACCCAAAGCTTAACCATTGCAGTTCCCACTATTGGGCTCTATAACGGAGGGGATGAGTAAACTCCCCATCCTCCTTCACAAATACCGCACAGATTATGTAATGCATTTCTTTGACATATTTGTCATTAGGGGGTGTGTGATGTCATTGTCCATTAAGGGAAGGTGACTACACGTGAATCAGCTCTTTACAGAAGTAGTTGCTCAGCCCGCAAGGACGGTCACCATATCGTAACTCCTATCCCTATAGGATAAAACTTGCTGTGGTGCAACCCCAAGGAACTCTTAAAACAAAGCAGTGCGAATCATGTAGGTTCAAGGTCTAAGGACATTAACTACAGGTAAATCGAAAAGCAACGTTCGCCTGAAGTTTGTCAGTCCAAAGGCTCCGGATTTGTTTTTGTTTTAGGGTTCTAATGGCAACACCATAGAAGAGATGACCCCTTTGTCAAACCCACCGCCAGATGGAATTTCAAAACAATTGGCGGGGTGGGGCATATGCGTGCTTCTGGTATTTCTAATATCTTTGGGTTCATTTTGGGGCCATCTAAACCCTGAACTCTCTCGAAGCTCAACCCTAAAAGACGCCAAGACCCCAAACCTACCCCAACACCCGCAACCCTAGAGTAGACACTGAAGCTCCAAAACCTAATCCCCATCGCAAGACATGATTAGCAACTGCTATGTAGCCCCAGTTCCCAGTTCTTGTACACTTTGGTTGCCCATTTGGTTCTGCATTATAGGGGTGATATCCCTAACCCCTAAACCCAACCAAAAGTGCTGCGCAATTATGTGGGTATGTTCCGCAAACCTTCAGCACTAAACTCTAAACCCTGTTGACAATGCCTTGCACTAGGCGCCTACATCGAGCAGGCCTGGAATTCAAGATGCTTAAGCCCGCCTCAGCGTTTAGGGTTGGGGGTTCAGGGTTTAGGGTCTTAGGGCTGCAGGGTTTTGGGTTTAAGGTTCAGGGTTTAGGGTTGAAGATTTAGGGTTTTGGGTTTAAGGTTTAGGCTAGTTTTAGGGCTTAGGTTGTTGGGATGTAGGTTTTCAAGTTGAGGCTCTGCTTGTTCGGAGCATGCACGGAGACAGTAGGTGTCAGGGAGGGTTTGGGGTTTGGGGTTCAATGGGTTTAGGGTTAGGGATAAAAACCACCTTCATGGAGAATCACCTGGAAAATGACATGCACATGTGTGTTGGATGGTGGTTTGTATGAGCCACTGTCAATATTAGGCTCACTAAACGACGATTAAGTGTGGATGTTGGGGTACCTTGGGTAGTTTGGTATAGTCCCCCATCTATTCTCGAATTGGAACCATGTCCATGAATCATTTGGGACATATTGACTGTAGCCCTCAACTTGCCCTAAACCTTAAACCCTAAACCCTAAACCCCTCGCGCACAAATTGAACAAGGCTTTTAAATCAAGGCCCCCATGGAAGGCATTTGGGAGTCAACGATCCTTGCAGGATCACCTCGTGGACCCAACAAATCCCAACCCCAAAGGGCCCAAGCACCTAAACCCTAAACCTAAGCCCTAAGTCCTAAGCCGAGAAGTTAGGGTGTGAGGTGCCACGAACCAATCAGACCACAGCATGCGGGGCCTCTGAGAATTTATTGGGATACCCAAAGGCTCTTATGTAGTTCCTTTTTGGGTCTGTTCTGGTTTTTTGGTAGGGGATTGTAACATATTACCCAAAAAGGAACTACATAGGAGGGTCTGGGTACTTTAGACCCTGCGGGAACGCTGAATAAGCAGCATACCTCTTCTGAACTCGGGAAAAAATGCAACCGCCCCAGCTCCAAACCCAAAACCTGAAGACCTATGCATTAAACTGGGCAATTTAAGGCGACCTCACCCGACCGCAACCTAAATGGTGGTTTATATAGGGAATAGTACCAACATGGCCTGATATTTGGAAGTGGAGTTACTCTAAAGCACCCTGGGTTGAGGGTCAAGGGGTGTAGGGGTTGTATGGTTTAGGGTTTAAAGCCTTGACAAAACCGCAGCTGGAAGTCCCTCTTTGTGTGTCCAGGAGGCTTGGTACGCATGATCGTGATACCTGGGCTTACTTCAAAGTTTGTAGGGTTTAGGATTTCCTTCAAAGTTTATAGGGTGTAAGGTTTCCTTCAAAGTTTATAGGGTTTAGGTTACCCTAAACCTTGAACCCTAAACCCTAAACCTTTGACCCTTCAAGTCTTCTTCGCAGGAGCAGGGTCGTGGAGCCGTCCATGAGTCCAAGGAAGCTCGCCTTGTCAGGATTTAGGGTTTGGAGTTGAGAGTTTAGGGTGCAGGGTTCAGGGTTCAGGGTTTAGGCTAGGGACTACTAATTAGGAGCTAGGGAACAGGGTTCCAGGTTCAAGGTTTGGGTTGAGGTTGTATATAGGGCTTTTGACTTCTTTGCTGGTTGTTTGTAGAGAACGCAAACCACATGGAAAAGGACATCACGAATCCAGCGACTTACGCCGAGAGCGGGGGCCTCACCAATTAGAACGGTGAGAAATAGAGTGGAAAAAAGCAAAGGGAACATGACATGAACATTGGGGTGGTCTACTGGAAGGTATATACATATATACACATGGGGTTCAAGGCTTGGCAATAGCCCATTGGTTCTCAGTGGGAATGAAGGATGTGAGGGATTAAGGTTTAGGGTTTAAGTGTGCCCTGTTGTTTTTCTCCTTGGGGGGGGGGGGTTAGTAATTGATATGTTTGAATCTGTCCCAAGCTTCAGCCTAAGTAATGAGAAATTGAGGTTAGGGATAGCCACGCCAGAAGCAGGGGTGTCAACCACAGGAGGCTACAGACGCTTCCTACGATTTGGCAGCTGAACGGCTGTTAGTGTCTTGGATGCACCTCAAACCCTAAACCCTAAACAATGTGAGCTTGAGGGTCTTTGCGGGTTTAGGGTTTGGGGTGGTGACGGGCTGCTAGCTGATGTTCAAAGCTTTTTTTCCAGTTGTTCAGAGTCAAGGTTTCCAGGTAAAAGTTTGAAGGTTCGAAGGTTTTGGGGTTGAGTGTTGTAGGCCTGCGCTCGTCCAGCTGTAGCCTATACCGTGGTGCCGTTCATCTACTTTAAGTGATGGTGAGACTGCTGATTTCGTTTGAGTCGCTTTCCATCTCTCTCAGACGGATGTGTTAGACTGACCGGTTTTCACCGAAGATGTCAGAGACAATGGAGCTTTGCGCATGGCTTGCGGCAAGCAGGTTGTCTGTCATACATTTGTATGTCATACACCTGTATGTCACGTGTGTGTATGTATGTATGTATGTATGTATGCATGCATGCATGTATGTCTGTGCGTCTGTGCGTCTGTACGAGTGTCTGTCTGTCTGTCTGTCTGCCTGTCTGTTTGTGCATGTATGTATGCATGCATGCATGCATGCATGTATGCATGTATGTACGTATGTATGTATGTATGTATGTATGTATGTACGTACGTATGTAAGAACAGAAAATATGTGCGTACATTCATGTGCATATATATATATATATACATATGTATATAGATGTATACACACATGTGGTCCCCACACCACAGTTATCTGCCTTTATACGCGTGGTTAATGGCCTTTGGGGTGGGAAAAATATCCTGCCGTTTTGACCTTAGAATCACCCTGTATTCATTGTTGTATGTTTCCCTTTTCAAAGTGCTCCTGAGGCATTTAAACCGTTAGATGTTACTGTGTTTTTGTTTTTTAAGTCTTCTCTTCCTTGACGCTGCTAACGCGACTGCTTTTTGCCGTTGCCGGTGCTGCAAGTACGGTCACAGCCAAGGCTCCTACTAGTGCTGCTATTACTCGCAGTCCTTCACTGGGACACTGGAATGTTGCTACGTTTGTACTGAACAGGCCCAAAAAGGAAGATAACCCTAATTCCTATACATGTTTTAGCACCGATCCTACACCCTAAAACCTAAACCCTAGCCCAACCCCAAACACCGGCTAAGGCTCCATGAATCCGGCTCGCTAGCTTCTACATTTTTGCGCAGTGATTTTGTGCTTGGAGTACGGGGAGTTTTAGGTTTTGGGGGGTGTAGGGTAAACTGTTGAATGTTTTAGATTTGGGTGAGGAGTTTAGGTTAAAGGGTCTAGGTTTGGGGCAAAGGGTGGCTATTCTTAGTCTCCTCCAGAAAAATCCTGAATCGACTTCACTGTGCTTATATATACATATATATATATATGTATGCTACACCCCCCTCTGTTCAAGGGGATGGGGTCTTTCCTGAACCCTACAAACCGCCACCCGAAGCCAGTTAAAGCCAGGGTCGAGGGTTCAGGGGGTCTGAGACCTTTAGCCCTAATCGCTCAAACCTGAGAACTTAAACTTCTGAAACCCTAGGCCAGACTCAACAGTCTAAGGGTCCAACCAAGTACCTATTATTTGTTCATAATTACCCAACACACCTATCCCTCTAAAGGGACCAAATTATTGGGCACTTGGACCTTTAGAGAAAACCCTCGACCCTAAACCCTAAACCCCTACACCCCTAAACCTTAAGGCTACAGCCTGTCAACTTTGCTTCTTGCCGTGGCCAGGAATGCATAGCCAAGGGGCAGCCTGGAACTCAGCAGTTGGATCTTGAACATACTTAGACTTTAGAGTTTAGGGATTTAGGGTTTCAGG
>CAJNIZ010031002.1:48494-73515 GCA_905231905.1 Symbiodinium pilosum
TCTATAGGGATTACCCATAAGGGACTACTATAGGGTTTAGGGTTTAGGGTATAGGGTATAGGGTTTTGGGTTTAGGGTTTAGGGTTTAGGGTCTAGGGTTTAGGGTTTAGGGTCTAGGGCTTAGGGATTTAGGGTTTAGGGATTTAGGGTTTGGGGATTTAGGGATTTAGGGAATTGGGCTTAGGGAATTAGGGCTTAGGGATTTAGGGTTTAGGGCTTAGGGAATTAGGGTTTAGGGATTTAGGGTTTAGGGCTTAGGGTTTTAGGGACTTAGGGTTTAGGGATTAAGCATTTAGGGTTTTAGGGGCATAGCAAGTAGTTAATAACGGGGATAGCAAGGGTTGTTATATGGCTTATAGGGTTTGTTAACCAACTTTGGGGTGAGCAGTTCACATTACGGGTTCAAGGCTGAGGATTCACCCTAAGCCCTAAACCCGGAGGCTCAGGAGCACTTCCACTGCGGACAGGCAATAGGTTAGTTAATCCTTTAAGCTATATAGTCACCCCAACTATCCCCATGATGATTGTACTTACTTTTTCCCATGACCCTCCCAGCAAAAAACGTTTGAGGCCCTAAGCGCTAGAAAAATCCAAGAAACGAAGCGCGAAAACTAAACCCGAAAGTCTGAATCCTGAGCCCCAAGCCCCGAAACCCTCAACTTATTGGTGGTTCCGAGCAGTGGCGCGGTGAATATAGGTTTCGTGGTGGAGTATGTACTTGTTTACGGAATGTATAGGGAAAGTTGTTGGCATCCCAGCCCCTACTTTTTCCAAAGCCCTACCTGGACTTCAAAATTAAGTAAAAATAGTGGCCAGACCCAGAAAAAGAGCCAAAACCGCCACTGTTCTACCCATGTGGGGGGTCCAGCTATCGAATAAACCTTGGCGCATGCTCAGGGCCCAGCAAGTATGCATGAGATGCCAGTTTAGGATGAGGGATTATTGCACCGCCTAGAATCCCTGCTATATAATGCGATTCCTAGGATACAGGGTACATGGGGTGGTTTCCCATCAGCAGTATCATATCCTGCTTGGACATGCATGGGAAGTGATCGCTGAGTTTAACAGAAAATTAGGTACTACCCTAAACCCGAAACCGCCTGGTTACAACCTTGGAGTACTGGAAATCCTGCCCCTAACCTACCCATGAACCTCTGTGGCTCAGTACCCAAGGCATTTGTGTACAGATCTCTTTGAGCATAGATTGCATAGTCTTTTGTAATTGGCCCTATGGGAACATGAGACGGTAGTTCCATGTATTATGTCTTTGGTTATCTTTTAGAAATTTCTGTTGGAGCACTTTTGGGTACTTATATATAAGTGCTTAGTTGGAAGCGGCCCAACGAATATATCCAAGCTTATATCATTCTTCGCTTTCTCGAATAAGGAGCTCTTGCAGACGGTAGGGACCCACTGGGATTGCACGAATGGCTCTACTGGACTTCGGTTAGCTGGGAATGAAGGAATCAAAAAGAAATAGGGACTACTCTAAGGATCCATTCCTAAACCTTAAACCCGAAATCCTAAGCCGTACATCCTAACGCCTTAACCCTAAACCCTTGGCGGTCCATTCCTTGGTTCCTGGCTGACCAAATGCCAGTCTAGGGCACTATTATGTGGTTTATGGATATTGTTTCGAAGAGATCCTGTGACACTCTGTTTCTGTCTATGTACGTGCCAGGTGCAGGCGTTGCTATACGAAACTCAGGGGGGCAGTTTCCGCCTGCATGTCCTATTCGTCCCATCACGTCTCCTCTCGCTCTTCAGGCGACTGGAGTAAATGAAGGTACTCTGGGGCTATAGGGCCCCGCTAGGGATTAGGGTTTAGGTGTTAGGGTTGATTCAGGCTTGAGGGCTTGCAAGCACCTGGCAGTCTTTGCACATACAAGGACTACTCACGAGATTTCTTCATGTCGCCGTTTGCAAGCCCCATTCCAACGCCACAGCACATTCCAACATGCGTTGCCTCAAACTCCTTAAGAAGGGGTTAATTATTTAGGGGAGCAACATACGGGATTTGAAGGGTTTCATCTGGAGTTTAGACTATGGCTCACATTGTGCCTCAAGACCGCGGTCTGAGCTTGCAAGCTCTTATGACCCCAAGCCCCCAAACCTCAACCTCTACGTACACCTTGAAGCCATCGCCCCTACTTGGGTTGCGATTCAGGAACTTAAAGTAAGTTACCATAATATGGGTATATAGTGAATAATAGGGTTTCCTTATAATAGTGACTTAATGTAGGTTCCTTAACAGCATCCCAGCTACTCCTAGATCCCTTAAGACCTCCCAACTCTAAACCCAACCCTAAGCCCCGGTACTCCAAGGCCCTCCGCAGCCCTGATGCTTGCGACGCACAACCGCCGCTCTATTCAGAGCGCGGTGGCGAAGATGCAGGAGTTAGGCGCCAGTTGTTTAAGGGTTTTGAGGTTTAGGGTTTAGGGCTTGCCTTTCAGGAACTCAAATTCAGTTACTAGAATAGGAAACCCGATTATTTGCCATATATCCATATTCTGGTGACTTAGTTTATGTTCCTCAAAAGCACTCCGGGTTTTCTCCGCATTATTCATCCGGGCATGGGGTCTCCATCCTTACAGGGGGTTTTCTTACTGAGGGTTAGTAGGGTATAAGGGAGTATATGGGTGGTTGTCAAAATTATGATCCCTTTTTGGATCCCTATTATAATACGGCACCTAATACTGTGGGTACCCAAAAAGGACCATAATTTTGACAACCACCCATATCACATGGGGATTATATATATATACATATATATGGGTGGTTGTCAAAATTATGGTCCCTTTTTGGATCCCTATTATATTACGGCACCTAATATTTTGGGTACCCAAAGAGGACCATAATTTTGACAACCACCCATATCACATGGGGATTATATAGGGGTTGTATTCCCTT
Source organism: Symbiodinium pilosum (assembly GCA_905231905.1). Taxonomy (NCBI): domain Eukaryota; class Dinophyceae; order Suessiales; family Symbiodiniaceae; genus Symbiodinium; species Symbiodinium pilosum. Next base: position 51,406 of record CAJNIZ010031002.1, read on the forward strand.
GTACCCTACGAAGCACCAGTAAGTTTTTAGTCCTCATGCGCTTTGGACACCTGCTGGCGGCATCAGGGGCTACTTTTGTCAGGTTCTTGCGATGTTTCGCCTCATACTACGCATGTCTTGCGGCATTGCAAGGCAGACAAAAGATTTCAGGCAGCTTGCCTCTTTTAAAGCTGGCCCAACGGCCGGGCTGGCAAGATTACGTGGAGCGGAGTCAGTGGTGTCCACTTGACTCAACGCTATGGCTCGGCTGGGGAAACCTCATGTGATCAGTCGTCTCAAGAGGCCCCCTTAAAACTCCTCAGGGATAATGGATAGTGTGAAGGGGGGGTGGGGGGGGGGGGGCTGCAATCTCTGCTTCTTAGGCAACACGTCTCAGGACGTTCCACTCTGTAACGCTACAGTACTTAGGGGGTCAGGGGGACTTAGTAAGTGGGTTAATACGGGGGATAACTAGGGTTGCTCCGGTTATAGGGGTTATTAACCTACTTACTGAGTCTCCCTGACCCTCCCAGTAGCTGGCCGAGAAGATTTTGACGTGTCAGGCTTCCTGGGCGTTACCCTCAGCTAAGGTCCTTTGAGATCATGTCCTTCGTCACGTTTCCGTGTTAGCAGTTTGTTGGAAGTGTCATGGTGAGTGCACTTTCTTGCATGCAGGTAAAGGCTTATTTTTTTTTCGGAACCCGCAGCTCCAATTCTTAGACCTTAAGACCTAGTCCCGAGGTTCTAGACCAAAGCTGACAACCGCAATCCGTAGTTTCGGGTGCTGTCAAAAAGAGGCGCAAACTCAAAAGCAAAGAGCTCAAAAACCCTAGACCCTCAAGCCTCAACTCGGATCTCTAAATCCTGCTCCGCCCTAAACCCTTAACTCTAAACCCCTGACACCATAGCAGACCGCAGTTCCAAAACCATTCCACTCGTTTTCCTTTCATGAAATTCCTGCTAGCAAGAAGTTCGAGGGAGTTTTGCAAAATGGTATATAATCCCGAACAAGAGTCCCCAGAATCCCCCGATACTCCCTATAAAACCAGCGTTTCTTCAGGGCCTACCTTCTTGGGAAATCCTAAGCCCAAATCTGTAAAACCCTACGCCCTACAACTCTTAACCTTAAAAACCAAAAGAAAGAAACTCTAAATCTTCATTGCCAAACCCCTACACCTCCCAAGTCATCTAGACCCTTGATTAAGAAACCCCCTCCCCTTATCGGGATGATACTAGGGATCCTAGTATTAAGGCCCTCAGAAGGACGGGGTTTATCAATCAGGTAAACCCTAAACCCTAAACCCTCTATAGTAGTTTCCATTTTCTTTTCCAGTATCCCTATATAACCCCTTTGTAACCCCATCAGGGGTCTACATTAAGCCGCGGTGCAGGCCTCAATCGTGATCACAGCCGTGTGCAGTTCGCACAAATTCTTGGCATGGCTTCGCGCTGCATTTGGGGAGCTGAGGGTTTTGGAGGGTCTTAGGGGTGTATAGGGTATGACAGTAAGAGGGTTTAGGGCTTCAGCGTTCTAGGGTTTTCGGGTTGAGAGTGTTGAGGGTTTTAGGGTTTCCCTGGGCCCCAAAAGTGCATTGAACAAACAACCCGTTTTGTGTTTTTTGTAGGGCTGGCCGGCCGTGACTTCACCTCGTTTTGGGGTCGATTTACTTGGAGGGTCAGGGGGGTTTTCAAGTAGGTTACTAACGGGGACACTCAGGGATATGATGTGGCTTCATACTCTAAACCCTGAACCCTAATGGGTAGTTTCTACTTTCCATTACCCCAATATATCCCCAGTTTCCTTTTCGTTTCATGTTCTTTTCCATTTGATTCTCCATTTTATTACGACTGAGTGCCCTTAACCCTCCAGGAAGGCCTACGGCTTAGCAGACCTCGAAAGGATTTTGGCATGTTTTCAGGTGCCCATCGTACATCATCCGTATAAGCTCTTCATAAACCCAGTGTATGTTTCATCTGTGATTTGTCCATTCAACTCTCCAGTATTGGGGGTAATGTTCCTCAACCAACGCCTAAACTCTAAACCCTGAACCCCAAATCCTGAACCGCAAGCCCTAAGCTCAAATCTCTAAACTGGATCACGTATATACATACATGGTAGTTTTCCAAAACAGGGGGGACCCAATATAGACCGCTCCAATACCAGAATCCTTATTATGGAGACCCCCAAGAAGGAATCCCCTAATTTTGGCAAACCCTATGTATCTATATCCCTAAACCCTAAACCCTAAACAAACCCTAAACCTTATCCCAAGAACTTCCCTGAGCAGAAGGTTGACAACCTGACCCTGGGCCTTGGCAAAGCCGGCTACAATGCTGGGGGCCCAGCAGGTTTGGCGTTTATAGGGTTCATTCAGCGTTTATAGGGTTCCTAGGCTTTAGGGTTGTTGGTTTAGGGTTTAGTTAGGATTCAGGGGTTTTTGGTTAGGGGTTTAGGGTTTGTATGTTTGGGATTCGTAGGGTTTAGGGCTTATAGGGTGGAGGGCTTAGGGTCCAGGCTTTCTAGGGTTGAGGGTTGCGGGATGCTACTCATTTTGGATTTAGGGCTCAGAAGATTTTCAGATTGTCGGTCTGCCCCGCATGAATCAGCTTTTGAGGCCTCAGGCATGTATCCAGCATATTAAACTACCCACTAAGTCTCCTTGACCCTCCAGGTAGGTGCTTAGGGTTTAGGCCAATCACCAAACGAGTGGCCAGTATGGAAGATGGTCAAAATTGTGGAATTCTGTTGGAGTACTGGGAACTAGCACCGCGGTTTAGGGTTTAGCTCTGGGAACCCCAAAACGGACACGAGTTTTGACACCCCGCCCCATCTCACGCTGCGAAGCCTTGCAGTTCCAAAACCGGGGGAGTGGAGGAGTGAATATAGGTAGCATCATAGGGGTATATGTGGGGATTCAGGGTTTTAGGCGTTGGGCTTTAGGGCCTAGGGTTTAGGATGGGGACAAAATAAGGGTTACTATAGCGGGATCCACTCCCACACTCTCCCTTCAGCGCCAGTAACCATGTTAGTCCCACCTTTGGAGCAGGCTGCACAGCAATACCTCCCGCGAGCAAATTCGCGTATCCACTCCGCGACATTGTAGCCCTAACCCCTAAACCCCAAACCTTAAGCCCTAAACTCATAAACCCTAAAATACCAGTTGTTTAGGGTTTTTTTCGCCTGAAGATTGCCCATCAGGGAGACCTGGTCGCTCAATTTTCCTAGACTGGAATAACTTCGCCCAAGCCCAAGAGATCCCCCCAAAAAGGTTTTGGGTTTAGGGCTAAGGAGCCCAATGTAGGTAATGTGTACGGATTCATGGGCCCAGGTACCAAATCCCGCAACCAACCTACTTGGAGGCTCAGGGGGACGTAGTAAGTAGGTTAACAAGCCTTATAAACCATGTAGTAACCCGACTTATCCCCATTATAAACCTACTTCCTGACCCTCCAAGTACACGTGAATTGTTTAGCGCTACGCCCTTGATCACAAGCCCATGCAACAATTCCCATGTTGCAGCCCCTGAGAAGCAAGAAGCTGATCCAGGGACATTGCCGGCACCACCCGGTGTACTTGCAGCCAGGGCTTAAGCTCTTTTCTCCTGAGCGTTTCTGTGGAGTTAAAGGTTCCTTGTTCAAATTAGACCGTGCGTTGTGCAAATCGTTAAGCTACACAACTTTCCTTGACCTCCCACTGCTTCTCAGTTTCGAAGTTATTCGGCTTGATTGGCACTTTTATGAGAAGCCCTAAAGCAGGTATTACATGAGTACACCTCCCTAAACGCTTCTACCTCCTAAACCCTAAACTCTGCATGCTGGAGAGCAAATTCTAATCAAAAGGCCAGCAAGCTCCTAGTGTTCGGCGAGATCCATGAGGCTGGGCGAATGAGAGCCACCTCCCCTGAAATCACCTCAAATGGGCTATAGCCTAAACTCCTAGTACAACCCCTATATTCCTCCCCTATATAATCCCTTAGATGCCGCCTTTAAGGAGTTTAGACTATGGCCTATATGGTGCTTCACACAGGGAAGAGTCCGAAATTGGGCTAAGGGTTGAGGGCATAGGGTGGTTGACATATAGGGAATCGTCCCAAAGTGGCCTCAGTTGAGGGTTTGGACTTATTACAATTCGGCCAGAGTAGGCTTGCACAGTCCGCCTGTGCTTTTTGGCGATAGGACGTTCAGGGGGTCGGGCTCAAGGCTTTTACGGAGAAGTTTTCTTATTCTCGGGGGAAGCGGGTTTGAGAATGGGGCGGCCGGGTTTACTGTTCAGGGACTGCACGTTCTTCATGGGGTTTCACACAAGTGTTCGCGGAGGGGGGGAGTTGTGATTCAGGCTAGTAAGAAGACGCGCCGCTCAAGTTCATGCTGAAAGTTTCAACCCTGATGCCCAAAGCCTGCATTTCCCCGTGAAGGGCCAGATAGAAGCCATGCTTTAGAGTCTTAGAGCAATGGCCTGAATAAATGCCAGCGTTTTTCTTTTCATCCGTATTCAGCTCAATTATGATATACGCCGCAACGCAATTTTAAGTATTCAGGCCTCTACAGTGCTGTGTTTGGAGTTTTGGTTGACCTCGAACCTCGTTTACCTACACTTGCGCGGGGTGGTTCTTCAGATGATGTTACTTAGACTACTTAACTTAAGGCTGTCGGGCTGCGAGTACAGGGCGCAGAAGCAGGCCTTTGGGAGTATCTGCTAGGATGAGCCAAGTGGAGGAGAAGCCCCTCCGCAAAGCAACCTGGAAATCTCTAACCCTAAACCTTAAACCCTAAACCCTGAGCCTTAAATCCTAAGCCCTCATCCCAACACTTCCTAAACTTGTCGAAAGTGTCGAAAGAGAGTCTGTTTTCCTAATGGTATTTGGGCCCCGAAGCGCAATTTTTTGGGTTTTTGGAATTTTAGGGTTTGTGTGATGTATATCTGGCTGGTGATACGAAGAGAACAAGAGGAGAATAAACGTATCCCAATAACACAAAAATGATAGTGAGCCCTATAGACTATATATGGTATTTCACTACTACCCCAAAAAAGGGTAGTAAGCCCTATAGACTCTAGACCATAGTATCTCACCACTCCCCCCAAAATGGTAGTAGGCCCTATAGACTCTAGACCATCGTATCTCACTACTACCCCAAAAAGGGTAGTAAGCCCTATAGACTCTAGACCATAGTATCTCACTACTACCCCCAAAATAGTAGTAAGCCCTATACAAGTGAAAGCTGCTTTGAAGTTGCTGCCCAAAGCACCTCTCCTCCTTGATACCCTCAGCTCCCCAGTCGGATTCAGAATTTACCTAGACCTCTTAAGTACGCTAAAAAAGGGTCGATGTAGGTCCTACATGTAGATATTTAGGGTCTATAGAGGGTACTTATAGACTTATAGAGGGTACTCGGGGTCTAGGTAGGTTCTAGGGTTTAGGATTTATAAAAGTCATGGGAGGCCACCTACATTCGCTGGAGACTGGCAGATTTTTTGCAATGATGCTTAAGCCCTAAACCCATAATTTGAAGCTGGGTTCAGGGCTTCGTGAGCCTGGCCGCCCCCCCCGCCCACCCCCCCCAAGGGGTCTTGTTAATTTAGGGTTCTGAAACAAATCCTATGTCCTCCAGTCACCCAGGGATCTGTAATGACTCCCCACGGCTTCCCTCTGTACTTTTTGGGTTGCTGTTATTTAGGGTCAAAGAAGCTTGAATAAAGTTAACATAATCAGGAAACTCTCTCATTTTCGACAGATCCATATGATGCTTAAAACCTTACCTTATGTTCTTAAATCCCCATATGACCCCAGTTTCCATTTCATCTTTCATCCGACTCTCAAGTACTTGGAGGTTCAGGGGGGCTGAGTAAGTAGTAACCCCTTCAACCCATGTAGTAACCCCAGTTATCCCCATTATCGTCCGAGTTTCTGAGTCCCGATGACCCTAAACCCTAAATGATTTAGTAGCTTCCATGTTCTCTTGAACTATTTCTAAGACCCTCTAGGTTTGGTAACTCAGTTTAAGTTCCTAATCCACAACCCACCTTCGTAGCAACCCGCCCCTGCATTTTGCCAGACTGATTGCCTTAAGACTGCTAGTGTCCCAGTACTGGTAGGATCAAGCCTAAGTTACTTAGGGTTTAAGGGTTTGCGGATTGGGGTGTAGGGTTGAGGGTAACCAGAGAGGATCCCGTAGTCCCTTACAAGCACTGTTTGAGATAAGACTGGTGTTTCCTCTCTACCTGGAGCCCCCCATATGTGTAGAACAATAGCCTTTCATGGGTTTTGGACCATTATTTTGCATACTTTGGGGGTCAAGGTCATTTTTGTCATTTCCATTCAATTCAGAGAGCAAAAAGCATTACATGGCTCGCACATCTTTCGGGCGTTCGGGTGACGGCTGAGAAATGGTACTTGGAGGGTCAGGGGGGTGGGGCTTAGTAAGTAGGCTCCCTGTAGGCCATACAGTACCCTGAACAATTCCGTTTATTAGCTAAATCCTGAACCCTACACCCAGCCCTCAGCCCTAACTTACTTCATAAGTCCCCATGGCCCAACAACCGGTGGACCCGACTTGAACTCCTCCAGCTATCAGGTTCTGCCCTGGCTGTTGCAGCTTGGCAGCAGATCCGGGTTTAGGGTTTGGGGCTTAGGGCTGCGGATTTAGGGCTTAGGGTTGAGGGTTTAGGGCTTAACTAGGGTTTAGGGCTAGGCTTAGAGCTTAGGGTTCAGGGTTGGACAAAGATGGAGTCCTTTTTCAGGGGCTTTATGGAGGTTACCTCAGGACTCTGCTGAGTTGTAGGGATTTCCTGGGAACAGCATAGGGGGTTATCCTACCCCATTCTGACTTAAGTCCACGCTCGGGTTCTTGATACTCTGAGTTACTCTTTGGTGCCGGAGCGTTATACTATAGACGGTAGAGTGTAGGGTGTATGTAGGGTAGCAAGAGGAGCACGTCTTCCCATGGGAAAGGGGGCTAAGTAACGCTCGTTTTGAAGGCAGTCGTTGTTGTAGGGCCCCTTAGCAATTTCCCTGTTCGTTGGGGGAAGGGAAACAATTTCAACATTGTTTTGCGAGCGCTGAACCCTCCATGGCCCGCACGAGGCCTTGGGGTCGAACTGGCTCAAGACGTTCGGCCCCTTCCAAGCTTCAAGCTGCACGTTCTGAACTACAACCTGGGTTCAGGGTTTAGTGCTTGGGCCAGCGCCACTTACTTGGGATGTCATAAATAGACATCAACCAACTTCGTGTCGCATCCTACATAGGAAGGACCTAAACCCCAAACCCTAAACCCCAAATTCTAACCCTAAACCCCAAGCCGCAAACCCTACACCCCAAGCCCTGAACCCTAAACCCAACACCTAAGCCTTAGACCCTAAACAGCCATCCCTTAGCCACGAAAAAGCATTTCCAGGTCCTTAAGCGGGGGGGTTCGGTCCAAGTGGGGTAGCTATTCAGAAGCTTTAGGGTTATAGGGTTTTGGGTCAGAGGGTTCAGGATTTCGGGCTACAGGATTATAGGGTTTAGGGTTAGAAGGTTCAGAGTTTAGGTCATAGGGTTATAGGGTCTAGGGTTAGAGGGCTTTGGGTTTAGGGAGGATACGGGAGTATTGGGGATTTTCAGGTATCTACCGACCTTGAACCCACCGAAATGACAAAAACAAGGCTACCCTCACCCTTACACCCTAAGCTCTGTCGTGTGGAGTCCAGGCGAAGGACACGCGAAAACCGCGATGCCTTTGGTGCCCAGGTGGGTTATACGGGGTCGTGGCTACAGGATCGAAGCTGTGTAGGGCTCAGGTTTAGGCTTTAGGGTTGGCAGAGGAATTGAAGGTGTTCAGGGTCTGAGTATGATTGAAGCTTAAAGGGGTCAAGAGTAACAGTAAGGGGGACGTGTTACCTTGTGTGTTGGAATGGCCATCCCTCCAAATGGGTAATTGCCCAAGTATATCACCCCTATATTACCCCTATAAGGCCCTTGAGAAGGGATGGGGTTTATTAATCATGGATTTACATTATCCTCAAGTGGTAAGAGCTCCGGTTTTTGACGCGTTCCAAGGTCCCAGGCCTGCGCTCACAAGTGGTGCCCGGGAAAATCCTGGTATTTAGGGTTCAGGGTTTCGGGTTTAGAGTTTAAGGTTAAGGGTTGAGGGTTTAGGGTACAAGGCAGTGGAGTTGATACTAGAGATCCTGCTTTGCTTGCGTGCAATATAGAGTATTGTTCCCAAAGTACGAGGTACTTTGGAAGTATCAGCAGTACTTATCACCCTGACTTTAGTCTAACATTCCATTGTTGCTCTCGGGAAGTGAGAAGCCCCGAAATCCTTAACCCTAGCCTTGAAGCCATTAACCCCAGTTCCAGCCATTCGTCCAGTGCACTTGAAATCCTTATATCGTCCATGCTTGAATGGAATAGCTTCCATGCCCTTTTCCATTTTCCTTCAGAACCCCAACATACTCCCCATTATAATCCCCAGCCATAATGATACCATTTACATGGAGCATGGGCCAAACATGCGGTCCCCTTCATGGAGGCATCCCGATGCAGGTATCGTCCAAGGGTTGCCGTACTTGAGAACGTCGCGGGCCGCCTAAACCCTACAAACCCTAAACCCTAAACCCTAGGGTTGATCCCCGAACGATACCTATCACGCAGAGCCATCTGGAGCTAATGCCTACGTTCAGTCTTCGCTCGAATTATTCAGGGGTTTCCCAAAATTCGGATTACCTTCTGGGAGTCCCCATAATGAGCATTATAGTCTTGGGGTCTATATTAATACCCCTATTTAGAGAAACTACCAAATATGCTGAACTCGTGTCTCAACATGCGCTTTTAAATCTTACCCTTGTAACATCCCCATTTCCCCAAACCCTAAACCCTAAGCCCTAAAAGAGCAGGGCATGGGAAATCCTGCAGTAGTTATTGAGTCTGCCTACTTGAGAGAGGTGGAGAAACCATCCACCAACATCATTATAGAAAGATACCATCAAAGGGGGATACAGGGTTTACATGGGGTCATATGGGGATATATAAGGCTTTGGGCTTTTAGGAAAACTACAAAGCTTAAAGTCTACTCAGCTGTCGAGGCGGAGGAACTGCCCGTGCTCGCGCGAGAGCTTCGCCGGCGCTTTGCGAATCGATTGGCGAGATGAAAATATTGGCGCTACAAGTCTGAATGACTGAGGGGTTTGGGTTTTGGTGGTCCCTAAACCCCAAACCCTGAGGTGGTTTGGGAGAAATTCTGTTCCTTCAAGCACGGTGATGCACCCTCATGGGATTTCACGGAATAAGAGAGCTGCATGATGTGGGAGTGTGGGGCTTACGTAGTACCATCTTCAACCAGGTTTTATGAGAGTATTAAGGGTTTAAGGGTTTAGGGTTTAGTATATTAGAGTATATTATAGTATATTCTTGGTTACATTATAGTATTAGTATGTTATAGGTGTTTAGGGCCTAGGGTTTAGGACCTGTAACTGTGCTTACTGTAGATGCAGGGCTCCATCAAGAGGCTCAAAAGGGGTTTGTGCTGGGCTCCGGTTACGCGATTAGAGTTTACAAGGGTAAGTCTGAAACTATGTTCTTGATTCATGTGTTACCCTTACTTCCTATGCTACAGTTTCCTTCTGAAGCCATCTCAATCTAATTCTTATAGGGCCCCCCAAACCTACCCTAGTTAAGCCAGCCCTCAACCGTAAACCCTGAACCCTGTGGAGACAAGGCCCATGCTTCGCGCACCAAGCCCTACACCCTAAACCCTAAACCTTAGGGTATGTTATCTCGGTCTTGGCCTCGTGAGAAGGGCACGTTCAAAGCGCAACCTCGTGGCTGCGGTAGATTACGTACTCGCTTGAGGGTTTGTTCGGGTTTAGGGAGCGCTTCTTCTTGCCATGTCCAGGCGTTGCACAATGACTGCCAGTTCAATTGTCACGTTTTCTCCCTATCCCTCAATGGTTGATGTTCCCCCTTGTTGAGTGTAACGAGCAGCTCTAAACAACCTGCAACACAACCCCACACTAAGCCCAAAACCGTTTAACCTTAAACCGCGGTCGCACACGCTCTTTCTTGCTGCTTGCCGGTGGTGTCCCAGAGGGTACTATACCGTGCACGCTCAGGCCCAAATGCCTATTTAGAAATCACCCCGTGGGTTCCCAGTATTTATATATAAAGAGCACTTGTGCCTGGACCCTTCCCTAAGGGTTTAACAGCGCGCAATTATCATATACTCCCCGAAACCTAACTAACGCTTACTAATATAAGCCTCAACCCTAAATCCTAGACCCTAGACCCAAATAAGCATCACACAGTATATGAGTAGTGAACTCTAAACCCTTATCCCTGAGCCCTAAACTAAGGGCTTGGGGTTCAGGGGTTGATGCTTTAGGGGTTTAGAGGCTTAGGATTTAGAGGTTCAGGGGTTTAGGGTGTAGGCTCCACCCTAGACCCCAGGTTTGGACAAGCATCTTCTTATGTGGACAAAGCACCCTGCATGTGAGAGTTTCTCAGAAAACATATTCCTAGTTCGGGTTTAGGGTTTAGGGGTAGTATAGGGATTTCAGACACATGTGGGTGCCATAGCGGGTAGATTTCAGAGTACCCTCCTGGATTGTCCAGTGATTGTTGATGTGAGATATCCACATTTACCCCTGGCCGGTCTAATCCTGTTGGCTGAGACCACAAGGGTCCGTCTGAATCGAGTCCGACCTTTCTATAGTATAGTAGAGTATATATAGTATAGTATAATATAGTATAATGTAGTATAATGTAGTATATTATAATATGTTATGATATATTAGATGGACCCCATGTAGGCACTATCTCGAAGGATGGTAATCTTCATAGAGCTTCTCGTAAGATTAGAGTCTTTGGAGGGCATCACGAGTAGCAATGATAATTCAAGCCAGTCAGCACAGAAGACGCAAAACTACAAAAAAAGATTTAAAACGTTCCCTTGCGATTCTTGATGTCAGGTAGGTTTTACTCTGGGTCTTTGGTGATTATAGGTGTGCGTGTATATAGTATTAGGTGTCCCGTTCGGGAGGTTATGAGAAGAAGACAACAACATGTGCCATGTAAGGTGGTGCAGAACATGGGAGCGCAGACGAGGGCTAGCTAACCCGAAAGGGTCCATGGCCTGAATACATACTGTATAGGTCCCTGGACCCTTCTGTTCCAACAGAAGGGATGCTGCTTGGACTGTTCAGGACAAGGGGATGTGCATGATGATTTGGAATCCGCATTCTACAAAAAATGTTGACCTTCCCACCCTCCGCCGGCTCAAGCCCTTCTCCCGAGTGTGCTCGGCACCGCTGGGACCTCTGCGCTGTCAAGGGCGATATGATGAAGCGCTCACCTCAGACACCCCCTGTACATGCGGGGTCAGGGGGCCTAGTGCGTAGGTTAGTAAAATGGGAAAGCTTGGGTAGACGACATAGTGGGTTATTATATGGCTTATAGACGAGATACATATACCTACTTGCTAAGTTACCATGACCCTCCCAGTGCTGTCTTGTTCTGAAGTTCACTTCATGGAAAGAAGCATGACGTCTAAGCGCAAGTAAGCAAGATCCTTAAACACTGAAACATTTCAAGAAATATCACACAGGTAAGCAGTTGTAACATAACCCTAAGCCCTAAACCCTAAACCCCAATTAAGGGTATCTAAACCCTAAACCCCAAGCCCTGAAAACCCCAAGCCCTAGACCGTAAATCCCAACTATGGGTACTGTAAGGTATCCCTCTAGCTTGCACCTCCGACGTCTAGCCCTGTTGAAGTTCGAAGCAACGCGGCAAGCCTCGTAGTAGTTGTGCTTGCTGTAGGCTTTCAAGGGTCCTAGGTTTAGGGCTCAGGGTCAAGGGTTAGGGTTAAGGGTAAGGTCCTAACAAATTGTGCATCGTCTGGCCCTTTTTGGAGGTCGGCCCCTAACAGCCCTATGATGTGGGAGTTTCCCGAAATTATGGTATTATGGTATTTTTTATAGATAGGGAGGCCTGAGTGAAGACCGTAAGAAAAACAATACTTGTTATACGGACCCGCAAAAAATCCCCCCCAATTGTGGGAAACCCTAAACCCTCGGCCCTAAATCCCAAACATTCCTATATTATAACCCCTGCAAAGCTCTTTAAAGGTACCCCACGCCCCTCCCCCCCCCATGTTGGGAAACCTCCACCTAAGTAGTATTTTATTTGGGGATACTATGGTACCCAATATAGAGTAAGATTATGTCCTCCTTTTGGGGTATAGTATTTTCTATACTGTAAGGAATATAATCTTACTAGGTTCAACAACCAAAAAGCACTGCTCACCTGTAGTTCCTGGAATGGATCATAGAAATCCTGGGGGTTCCTCCTTTACTTGGAAGGTCACGGGATTTTACTTACAGGTGTTATAGGGGCATAGGCTGACACAGGTATATCTAGGGTTTAGGGTCAGGGGTTCTTGGTAAGTAGGTTAATGATGGAGATGGCTGGGGTTGTTATATGGCTTATAGGGCTTCTTAACCTACTTCTTAAGTCCCGCTGACCCTCTAAACCCTAAACCCTCAACTCTAACTATATGATCTAGAAGCTTCCATGTTCTTTTCCATTGTGTTTAAGTCCCCCTGGGCAACCCTAAACGCTAAACCTTGAATAATCTAGTAGCTTCCATTTTCTGTTCCATTATTACTAAGCCCCCCTAAGGGCAGCCCTAAACCCTAAACCTTAACCCTTTAGGAAACCTCCGTTTGTTTCATCGAAAGCCCATCCAGAGCATGCAGGATTCAATTCGAAGGCCTCAATTTCCCTTGTACTCTACTGAGACTTTTTGGGTTGGCGTTTAGGGTTTTAGATTTAGGGCCCCTTAGGTTCGGGCTTAGGATGGTTTGGGGGCTGAGAGCTTGGGGTTTAAGTATTGGGCTCCCTCTACGAAGAAACTTACGAACAGATGATTCTCGCCCAGGCAGAAGTGAGAATTGGCAAAGGACAATCCATGGAGAGCATCTAGATTCAGATCCAGAAGATTTGCGTTGACCAGCCTGCCAAAACCTAAACGCGTTTAAGAAAAAAGACAATGCTGCTAACAGAGCCTCTCTGAGGGTGAGAAAATATGCCTTCAGGCTTACTTTCCTCAGGTTAGGAAGGTGATACAGCGCGCAGAACACAATCTGAGAAGAGTTCGACCCTCAGATAAGATCGTTTTTTTTCAGCCTTGAAAAGATTCAGACCCAGAGCCAAATTTCAACCCCGAACTCACTAGTAACGGCCCACGGTTGGTAGTCAACCAAGGTGCGAGGAAAGCCTCACTGGCGCCCGGCTCTTTGTGGGAGTGAGTGATGCACTTGAAGTGACAGGTTTCAGGGCTGATGGTTAGACGGAACCATCTTCCGATCGTGCCTGTTCATAGGTATGATTTCCCATGGATGTTACTAATCCTTGTAGCAGTCTGTGTATTCCCATATTTTCCTCATAGGGATTGCAAGAGGAACAAAGTGCAACAGCACTGTTGATACTTGAAATTCTGCCTGACCTTAGTATACCAGGCTAACATACATCCTAAGGTAGAAGGTACTTAGGGCCACGCAGGATGTTTAGAATCCACCTGGGGTTCCAGGTTCTTTTGCATTCGGCTCTCCAATAATTTTGGCCCAGTGAGTCATCCCAAAAGAGATTTCGAATGGGTCGCTGTTAACCACCTGTACGTAGGGGCTCTAAATAAGGAGTACAAAGGGGCCAAGTAGACACACAGTGTATAATTGAGCCCGAAAGTAGCTTTGTGGCGACCTGTCTGGACCCTAAGTATATATCATATACCTGCATGGACCCTTTTGGGAAACACAGTGCTGTGGCCAGATCGCGAATTTGCAGATCGAGTGAGGCAAATGTATAGTCCCCCTTAAGTAGATAGAATATGGGGTATCTGGGGGTCTTATTATAATATACCCAAAGCCATAATCTATCTACTTGAGGGGGACTATAGTATAACTAGCAGCCAAATACAAGGACCACTCTACCAATCGTTTGTCCTAACTCCTGGACCTTAGTGGTACTTCGAAGCCATGCTAACTTCGGGACAACCTGAGGCTTCTTTTAGTTTGGTTCGGGGCCCAGTTCCAGAAGGGTAAGCCTTGTTGTTCAGGGTTTAGGGGTGAGGCTGTTCAGAAGAGCTCAGAGCCCAAGCGCCCATAAGAGTCCTGTCTTTAGAATTCCTGTCTTTAGAATTCCTGCAAACCTAATTGGGGGGCCCCTTCTCTTGTTGAATCGTCTAATTGTTTTGGGGGACGCAGCTTTATGGTCAGAACTCCCCCGCATTAGGGGATTGTGGGTTCAGGCAATCGCAACAGCACGATTCAGTTCAGGTTAGTTTACAGTCGAATCTACCGGAACATTGGTAAGTTGTCTGTTGCAACCAGGCAAGACTTCTCAAACAACTGGGAGGTTCATAGGTAGGCAAAATAAGGATAGAAGTATCGTCCCCCTTAAGTAGACAGAACACGGTTTTGGATATATTATAGTAAGATCCCTATACCCCATGTTCTACCTACCTAAGGGGGACTATAGCTGGCATCAGCTTCTAGTAGTGTTCTACTTGCCCTACTTACCAGGACGGATGCAGCCTACTTCTGGGCAATTTAAAGCGACCTCACCCGACCTCACCCTGAAGGGTGGTTTATATAGAGAATAGTACCAAATGGCCTCAAATTAGGAATTGAAATTACTCTAAATTACCCTGACCTATCCGTAAGCCTCCAAGTCCCTAAGCCCTAAATCAGTGAGGTCATGACGACCTCGGAGATCTTGCAGTCCTGCCTCACTGTTGAGGAATTTCTCCAGAGTCAGATGAACACAGACGTCCCTAAGTGTAACGGGGTTGGTCTTCGTCATGTTTGAAGATCTTCCCGTGGTGATTTCGTAAGGACCCTATGAGCTGGAGTTTAAACTCCTTAACAGGGGGATATATAGGCTTATCTAGGCAAGCTGTAAACACGTATAATGAAACGTACAACAGAACCCGAATCTAATCCCTCGTGCTTCCATATTAGCGTTCTTCCGCCCGAACCTTGGCTTAATCACATGGGATACATGTAGGAATCCTGAAATTATCGTCAAAAGGAAGCATTTCCCTGTACACTCTAAACCCTGAACCCCAAACCATGAGCATCCTTGCAATGCGGCCATGTCCGAAGACAGGGCTCTGCTGAAGATCTTTACAATGAGGAACCGCCCCAAACTTAATTTCCAATACTTCATGGCAGTAGTGTAGTGACCACCTAAAGTGATCTCTACATACTTGCCTTTTGTAGTCACCGCTACATGAAGGTGCTTATGTTCACTCCTCTCTCCTGCTAAGAGAAGACCGAAGTTTCGAGAAACCTTCAAAATCTGTTCTGTTCGAGCTTTGAAGCATGCTTTGCCACCCATATTGGCGTAAGCACGTCTTTACACCTCGCCCTATGTGGTCCGCACATAGTTAGGCTTCAGTGATAGAGGTTTAGGGTCCAGTGCTACGGTAAGAAAACAAGAAACACCTCCCGCTTATGGCAACCACTTGCGCTTCTGTCGACCGTGCCGACGACGTTTTCTAAGCTAGTCAACTACTTTAGGAGTAGATGAGTACTTGGTAGGACTTTGCTACATTTTTTCACTTTGCAACTTTGGGGATCCCTCCTTTCCATACAGTGGAATCTAGAACGTAAACTTTTATGGAGGTGTAAAAATCCGCCAAGATCAACATAACTCTCGGGGGGCCGTCCTGTGTTCCAGGGGGGGTTGGTAAGGGCGGCAATAATCTACTCATACATTTGTTTGCTTATGTTTTTTTGCCCCTATCATCTAAGGCATTGACAGGAGGGGAGTTACGAGGTAGGGGCCTTACATAAGCCTTATATACCCATTAGGAAAAAGTCCCCGCTGTCTCACATACTCTCACATACCCTTTATGTAAACTCCCCCCATTGAGAACCTTCCCGCAGTTGGTCCTCATATCAACATGCAGTTTAGGGTTTAGGGTTTCAGCCACTTGCAGGACTTCTTGCAAGCATATGAACGGGAGTCGACAAAGTTGGGTGAGCGATTGATTAAGTGCCACCACCTCAGCCTCTGAAGTCAGCGCTTCGATGCCCCAGGAACCTGGGGTGACACATACTTTGGGCCCAAAAGGGGTTCCTGTATAGGTACCTGGGGCCCCAGTATATATTATTTAGGTGTCTGGAGCCATTGGGGCTAGATGGGGCTAGTGGGCTTTCGCCTTTTCGGAGCTGTTTCATGGTCAGACTTTTTGCGTTCCCATGGGCTGGGGATGGAGAATGGAGAATGGCCCGCGATACCCGATACCCTAAACCCTAAACCCTATACCTTAAACCCTAAACCCTAAACAGACCCGGGAGCAGGGAGTGGTGGGCAATTGGAGTTCCACGGGCAAAGGGTTTAGGGTTTAGAGTTTTAGGGTTTAGGGTTTTGATTTTTTGGATTCAGGGTTGAGGATTTAGGGTTTATGGCCAGCTATAGCCCAAATGAGAGCAAGTTTAGGGGACTTCGGGGGCGAATAGTTGGGTAACAGTACATTTAAAATTACATGTGCTCATGGATCTCCAAGCCCCTAGAAACCCTAAACCAAAACCTGGGTGCAGGTTTTGGACCTCTGTGTATGCGGAGGGTCAGCATACCGTCAGCAAAGGGTTTTTTGGGGACTGTCAGGGTGCCTTGGCCGATCCTGCTGTAGAACCGTAAGGGCCAGAGTGGCTTAAGGGCTTGAGGGCTTAGAGTCTAGCCCCACAACCACGCATGCTTACTCAAAACCTGCACCATGGCTACTAGTGACCAGATCCAAATTACTTGATTGTTGAGCAGAAGCTTAGACTTTGTTCATCTGGGCAGTCGTGTTGGGCTCTGAGATTCTCAGGAGTTCTGGAAGCCTTGGTGGCGCTACTGGAACCATGCCCAGATCCCATTTACGTACAGTTCTCACACTGAGTAGTTGATGGCTTCAAAAGGTACCCTAACTTTGAAAATCCTAACCTGCATAAGACACAATGTTACCCCTTATCCATTTCATGTTCCATCTGATTCTCCATTGCGGGAGGAAGACCTTATATGTATGTATGTATATATATATATATGTACACATATAGTATATATGTACATGTATATATATATATACACATGCATATATAGATATGCCTACCTTTTAGTTGGGGAACCCAGAAATTCAATCTAAGAACCGATGTGGGAAGCTCAGAAGCACAAAAACATCCCTACATCATAGAAATCAAGAGAGGCATCGCTTAAAAGGCTTCTGGTTTAGCATTTTGGGTTTAGGGAGCCGTAGTTTTGCACTATGCATGCAAAGACCAGGACCTTCCTTGTACCCTTAATTGGTGATATATGGTCCCTAATGGTGGGTACTTAGGCCCTAATAGAGGGTAGGAGGAGGGTCTAGGGAAGGACAACAACCCTTCAAAGGCTGCACTTCCGTGGTCGGGTCATGCCGCAATGCGGGCTAGATGCAGGGAATCTTAGCTCCCACGCGGTTTAGGGTTGTTTAGGGTTTAGGTTTCAAGGTTTAGGGTTTAGGGTTTGTTTAGGGTTTAGGGATTGAGCGTGGTCCCTGACAGAGACTTCTAGAAGATACAAAGCAAGCCTCAAACAGGCTTTGGAAGCCAAGCCCTAGATTTCAAACTCTATCTTAAGTGTGCGCCCTTCCCCAAACTAGCATGCAAACCCAGGTAGACCCTCTTTTGACAAGATTTTGTGGGGTTCCATGCTAGTTTGGCAGGGTAAGACCCTGGGTCATTGTCTAAACCTTTTAAACACTTAACCCTAAATGGTAGTTTCCGTTTCATCTTCCAGTATACCCGATTTCCTTCTGACATAAGCCCCGTGCCGTGAAAAGGCTCTGAAGCAGCCTGGTTAGCAGCGGATGCGAACGAGGCAGCAAGTCAGGAACATCCCCAGGGAACCCAGATAGGACTTAGGATTTAGGGCTTAGGATTTAGGGCTTAGGGTTTAGGGTTCAGGGTTTAACGCTTGCATAGGGTTATTTCGTAGGGTATAAGGTTTAGTAGGACACACCCTCCAAGAATCCCAAGTCTGTCATAATCTCTTCTATTTGGGGTCCTAGGAAGCTGCCCCTAGCAAGACTTCAGGCTTAGAATTTTGGATGTTGGGATTGGGGTGGAGGGGCCTGGGGATTTAGGGTTTAGTGGTTTAGGGTTCCAGGTTAGGCAGTTAAGGTTTTTGGATTTGGGGGCTCAAGGGTTGACTGAGAATCACGGAGATTCATACCGAAAACTAGCATCGCTCAGGCCCCGTGTTTTTTGGCAGACTGTAATAATGCAAGCTAAGCCAGATTAGAGTTATCAGGAAACTTAGACACCTCGAACTACTTACAATGATAGCCTTCAACGCGAAATGCTGGGTACGTAGTCTTTTTTGCTTATAATTGCTCCCTCTTATGAATAGTGCTAGTGCCACTTGTTCTTGCCATAGCTGCCTTTCTTCTTCGTATAAACCCTTACCCTAAACCCTAAGCCCTAAGCTCTAAACCCTAAGCCGTAGGGCAAGCCCTAAACCTAAGCCCTAAACTCTAAGCCCTCAACCCTAAGCCCTAACGCCTAAACCCTCCACCCTGAAACCCTACACCTTAAGACCTAAACCGCGTGCGAGATCTGTAGGTACCGGGCCCTAGGCTGCTTGCTGCTTGAAGCAGCTTGGGGGGGGGGGGCTGGGGAAGACCTAGATGGGTTTACAGCTTAGGGGTTAGGGTTTAGGGTTTAGGGGTAAGGGATTAGGCTTCAGGGACTAGGGTTTAGGGGGTAGGGTTTAGGGATTAGGGACCCTTTCAAGAGGTTATAAGGACATGTAGGGATTCGTAGGGTTTAGCGTCAATCATGGGGATAGCTAGGGGTCATTGGTTTATAAGGGTTAGTATCCTACTTGCTAAGTCTTCCTCATCCCTTAAGGTAGGGTTTAGAGCTTACAGGCTTGGCGTGTTGCGGTGCATGGAAGACATTTTGCACCACTGACTGAATATCCCTGAAGTGGTTCACTTGAAATGATTTTGGGCTATTTAGGGTGGAGCAAGTAGCTTTATGGACGAGATTTCTTTGGTTCAGGCTTCGAGTGCACAGTTGAGGGAGTCTCCACTTCAGGTTTCAGGGTTTCAGCTTATAGTCCCCCTCAAGTAGATAGAATATGGCTTGTATATGTAATAGTAAGATCCCCATGTACCCCATATTCTATCTACTTAAGGGGGGGCTATAATCCGGAGTTGCTGGAGGGCGCCCGGCGGGCGTCTCAAAGTTCACCAACAGCCAAATTCTCGGTACAGCATGGGGTAATGTGTGTTTTGGACTGCAATGATTTTGAAGCAGGTTGAAAACAAAGGGCGTCAGGGTCTGGGATGTATGGTCTGAGAATGTGGTAGCTTCCCAAAATTAGGGGACCCCAATATAGACCCAATATACTATAGTCCTAATTATAGAGACCACCAAAAAGGCACCCCTAATTTTGGGAAACCCCCATGTAGAGATTTGAGCTGCAGGGTGCTGCAAGATGCCTTCTAGAGTCCTAGAGGTAATCAGGACTGTTAGGGCTTAGGCTTAATTTAGGGGTTTAAACCACAGACCCTACACCCTAAACCCTTAGCCCGAAGTCTCGCGGCATGTATGACTATCAGACTACTGCTATTCGGGGCCCTACTGAGTAGTAAATAGTTTGGCACCCCGTATCTTGCACCAACATGCAAGCTGCTGCGGGTCCTCGAGGTGCAACATGCCAATTTGGAGGCGGCGTGGATGCGGCTCGAGGGTTTGGGTTTCATTTGTGTTTCAAGGTTTAGGGTTTTGGGATTAGGGTTTAGGGATTGGGGTTTGGGCTTTAGGGTTTAGGCTTTAGAGTTTAGGGGCTTAGGTTGCATTGGAAGGTCCAGACGCCTGTGCCACTTAGCCAATGCAAAAATCTAACTTGGACACTGCCGCTGCTACGAGTTAGGGTTCAGGGTCTAGGGGCTTGCGCACCCGGACACACAGGCAACCACGTCATGGCAATGGTTACTGCTGTATCCCCTAAACCCTAAACACTGAAAATCAGAGTTCCCATGGTTGTTCGCTGCTGCCTACTGGGGATTAGAAGGGAATAAGGGAATATAGTATACAGGCATATGAGGATTTTTGGGGGGATTCTCTTATTCTTCACCAACCTCCAGTACGGTTGGGGATCCATTGCCACCTTCTCGTAAACAGACACACGTGTCGGAACCCGTCTGAACAATTCACACAATCAACTCCAGCAATCTCGCGTGACTTGTCGTGGTGAGACCGGTTGACTTCATCAAGGTCGACATGCAGCAAGTGTGGAACTCAAACGGGCTGACGGGGCAGGAGGCCTGTTTAAATGGCATAACCAGAGCTTCATTCCTACCACAACGTTGGCCACATTGTGTGATCACCGTGAAATGGAGTCTGTCCTGAAAGCGCAATGAGATAGTATCTAATGCAAGGGGTGGCTAAACGTCCAAGATGTTTTCAACTGGAGCATACATACACGGACCTCACAGTGGCCTCATGAAGAACGCGAAGCTCTTCCCTCGGATAACGCGCTTCTTGCGTCCCGTGTCCACAACACTGTGATACTGCTTACAACGTGGAGCGGAGGTGCCAGAAGGATGTCCGGAAATCATAACATGCCCAACTCCACAATCTGATTATTACTTGTAGGGTCACGCGGGGGGTAGGTAGGTTAATATTGGGGTTAACTGGGTCAGTGCATGGCTTATAAGTAGGGTTATTCACCTACTGCGAAAGCTTCAAGGTTTACGATTCAAGGTGTAGGGTTTTACATGGACCTAATGTAATTCCCTTGCAGATTTTTGCACGGATTTTACATCAGGTTTCTTATGAAGACTTTGCAAATGGTACCGGTACTTCATTGGAGGGCCTATGTACGGTGAGTAGGGTTTAGGTTCTAGGACTTAGGCTGTAGGATTTAGGATCTTTGGGCTTGTGGTTTGGAGATTTGAAGCAGGTTCGGGGTCAAGGGAAGGGGAATGCAAAGGAAACTTCTGTGGTGCTGAATTGTTTACAGGCGCGATGTAGAGACTACAAGACGGACACACGCCCCCTTTCTGCACTAAGAAAGATGTAGAACAGTGTGTTGTTATTGCTTTTAGTATCTTTGCAGTTACAGTACTGTGTCTTATCATACACATTCCTGTTTGTCCTGTTGCTAAAGTCGGTGCTAATTGCTAGTACCGCCGCTAAACTAGATAATACGAGTTACTTCGAGGCGCACAGGACGTAGTAGTAGGCAGGTTTTACATGGGGCCAGAAGCTGACTAACCCAATTAGGGGACTTCTGATTCCATTCATAACCTACTTACCCTAAACCCTTGTGTATACCCTGAAACCCCCAACTCCATACACTAACCCCCAAAATCAAACTTCCCAAGTCAGGAGCCAGGAGTCCTCAATCCTAAGCCCTGCAACTCTAACCCAGATGTAGGATTTAGGGTTTTGGTTTAGGGTTTAGGGTTAAGGTTTTTGGTTTAGGGTTAAGGGTTTACGGTTTTGGTTTGAGGGCTTAAACCAAACCTTAGCGCGGGTTCAGGGCTTAAGGCATGAACACATCACCGAAAAAAAATCCAGAACCGGAGGCAACATGTTCGTACTAGTGAATAGCCGCCAACATGCAAGGTCCCTTGTTATGCGGAACCCCGCAAAAACGGACCCTGACAAAGCCTGATTAAACCCGACCCGGGAATAACGGTCTACTTGCAGTCTCCTTAGAAATTGTTTGTGATTTGTTGTTACAGTGCAACCTTCAGGAACTGTTGCGGTAGAATCATGTTTTCGTTCTAGGTCCAGGGGGATCCCTAAACCCAATCCCTAAACCCAAAACCCTCAACCCTAATCCATCAACCCTAATCTCTAAACCTTAATGCCTAAACCTTAATCCCTAAACCCTGATCCCTGAGCCCTAAACCCTATTGCAGCTACATCGCAGGCCCTCGAAGTGCTGGACGCTGTAGGCTACGTGCGGACGTTGTCCGAAGAGATAGAGCAGGCGGGGGGTTGATAAGACTTGCATGGTTTAGGGTTATAGGCTGGGTACTGCCCCCCCCCCAGTAACAGTCTATATTAGGGGTCCTATTAAGGGCTATATGGGTGTATGCATTTTTGAG